>PPHD01003155.1:6406-32618 GCA_002909625.1 Bambusicola thoracicus
TGTGGAAAGGTGCTGCACCATTCCTCCCTATCACTGCTCAGGTAAAGCTGTTGTGTTGGGAGCACCAAATGCACAGGCAAGCAGAGCTAATGGTGAAAACCGGTCTTGTCAAAGATAATAGGTATAAAACAGTAGGCTTGCATACTGTTCCTGAAGAGAAGTAAAGGATTAACATGTCCAGGTAGGAAACATATGCATTACTCATTTCTTCATTCTGACTCTACTGAAAAANACCAAATGCACAGGCAAGCAGAGCTAATGGTGAAAACCGGTCTTGTCAAAGATAATAGGTATAAAACAGTAGGCTTGCATACTGTTCCTGAAGAGAAGTAAAGGATTAACATGTCCAGGTAGGAAACATATGCATTACTCATTTCTTCATTCTGACTCTACTGAAAAAAAGATGAAAGTAAGGATAGAAATTACTGATCAAGCCCTAAGGCCTCTTCAGTTGTGACTTTCTATTAAAAATTAGAACACTGCAATCTATCAATTTTTTAGCAAATACGAGGTTGTGCTTGAGTTTCCTAGTAAGTTATTTTTGTTCCTGGTGGTGGATGGCCATTTTTTTGATGCCTGGAGTGGAATTTCAACTTGGGTTGAAGAGTTTCATTTCTTTTCCTGTGAAGAACTGTGTGTGTCATTTCTTACAGAGCTGGGTATTAACAGTTAACACCAGTATTTTTTTTGGAACAGTATTGAAAACGTAGCTGTGATGTTTTCCGTTCTGCTTTGGCCTATGGTCGAACACAGGAATTTTTCAAGTTAGAATCATAGAATAGAATGGCTTAGGTTGAAGGGGACCTTAAAGATGATCTAGTTCCAACCTAATTTTTTTCCGTGTTCCCTTTTTGGCTCTTGGATTATCATCCAGCATAAACTCAGACTTTTTGCTGGGACTGGTCCTGTTCTGGGGAAGCTCAAAAGTAGTGGTATTAGTATTGCTCTCAGTTAAAAATGTAACAGCTTGTAATTAAAGACTGTCCAGTCTGCGTTGGTATCTGGTTGATAGGGGGAAAAGAAATTGTATGCCTTATAGGCAAGTTAAGTTATCATGCATGAACTAGGAAGATCTCTCTGGTAGTGAGAGTATGGGCCCAGATGATTTAAAAACAAACAATAGACAAAAAAACCCAAAGACACACAAAAAGCAGTTTGTGGCTTGATGGGAAAATGAGGGAGCAAGAAGCTGGAGAGGTATCTCTGGTCAGTTCTGTTGGTTTGTGAATCCCAGATGTTGGGAGCAGAGAGATGCAACAGCAAAAATCTGTCTTGTTTTGTCTCTTTGTATCGAAGTATGCTCCTGTGGCATAGAAGTAAGCTGTTTCTTGCTTTTGGCTAATGGCTGTGGCTCTGTTCTGGTTTCAGGCAGGCAGAGGTTGCCAGTGCCTTAAAGTGAACTAGCTTGCAGGTGTGGATGTAGCAGAAACATGAGCTGTTCTTGCAAATGCTGTGATGATGTACTGGGAGAGGTGAGGCATCTGGTTCATATGGAAGACCCATTAAATGAGTGAAGGAAATACAACAGCAGCAAAGGTAGAAGATTCATTCATAAATTATTGCAATCAATTCCTCCTTGGATCCCAATGTGTATGGTTCCCACGGTTTCATATCCTGCATATCCAACATTTCCTGCTTCCTTCTCCCACTACGTACAGCTGCGCTCCAAAACACGGAAGAAACCCAGTTGCAAGATTTCCTCCTAAAGGAAGGAGAAAGGTGGACGGAGTCCCCTATCCCAAATGAAGAGGGTCCATTATGAAGGATTAATTGCTGCCAAACAATGCGGACCCTTGAGGAGTTTGTCACCCTGTTGAGATGCGTGTCTGGGTGAGCGGGCACACTGCAGGCACTGTATCACGGAGCGAGTGCGCCTCATGTGATGCTTCGGTTGCCATAGCAATTAATCGCCTCTTTTAAGGACCGGCGCTGAATACAAACCCTGTAAATTGCCCAGAACACTGGTTAAAGCTGCCCCTTAGGCACCTTTGTGTTTAATTTTAACCCAAAAGATTGGACGGAGGTTTTTTTTTTTTTTTTCCCCTCCTTATTTTTCTACTTGTGCAAAAAGCCAGAACGGAGTTGGTAACGCGTAGCCGGGCCGGCTTCGCCCTGCCGCGGCTTTCCTCTCGACGTGCCGAGACAAAAGAACTTTTGTGAATAACAACTGCCAAATATACAGGGATGCGGTGGGTGCCATGTTTGTGCGTGTCATCTTCAGGCGGCCGGGGATGGTGCGTGCCCGGGGAATGCAACAAGCTCAGTCTCCGAGGGGTTTGCATGGATGTTTTTGTTATGGGAAAGCTCATAGCAAACAATCAATGCCGATGCGGCTTGCGTTTCTTTGTGCCTTAAAAAGAACGAGTGGGAATTACTGCGCTGTTAGTGTCTATTTATGTAACGACGGTGGAAATGAAAACCAGCTACAATAGGGCCGTACTGTGTCTGTTTGCGTAGGTAGTGCTACAGTACTGGGGGGTGTTTACTACGTAACGATGACTCCTGAAATCTGCAGGTGTGAGCGAAAATTCTTCTTAAGAGTCTCTGTAGGCTGAAGCACTGTTATTTTGAAAGGGAGTCTTGATTTCTTCCATGCATTAATAAAATAGTTGCAAAATCTGTTGAGATGTATGAGAAGTTTTTTCTTGATGGTATTAAAGTCTCTCTGACCTTTAATATTACTTCAAGGGGGGCAGGGAAGCAAAAAACAAAACCAACCCAACAAGCAAAAATACAGAGAAATATGTTTAAAGGAATAATCTAGCAAACAAACAATGCTATCTTAGCCTTAAATAATGGGATTTGCACAATTCAGACTGGTGTTATTTAATGAATGTTACGTTGGTACATATATACTTGTGCACACAGACGCATGCTGTATATCCTATTTTGGGTGATTACTTTATTCCCATTTTTCAGACACAGGAGTAGTGTAGTAGTGTTTTGTGAATGCTGCTGCGTACCATAACTAGATAGAGTTTAAAACTGAAAATGGGCAAAATGACTGAGGAGAGCAGGCTGAGGTCTTAATTCAGTTCATATCTCTGCAAGACCAACTTTTCTGCATGGAAGAACAAGAGCCAGTCAACTAAAAAGCATTCTCCTTTTCTTCTTTTCTCCTTCCTACCTTACTTTTCCAGATTTACATTGTTATTGGTCAGTGGAGGTGCTTGAAAGACCCTGAAGCGGATGCAGTTTTGACATAGTACCTCTTCTCCTTGTTAATAGTCACAGTATGCTTTAGATTAGAAGGGGCATTAAAGACCATTTGGTTTCAAACCCTGCCATGGTCAGGGACGCTTCTTACTAGATCAGGCTGCCCAGGGCCCCATCCAACCTGGCCTTAAATGCTTCCAGGGATGGGGCATCCACAGCTTCTTCAGGCAACCTGTTCTAGTGTCTAGAACCCTTGTAGTTAAGAACTTCTTCCTCATATCTGCAACTTTCTGAGTCTGACTATTCAGCCAATCTGCAAAGTGGTATATCTGTCATATCCATGCCTCTCTGATTTAGAGGCAAGGATATAATGTGGAATGGTGTTAAGCACTTTGCACAAGTACCTGTGAATAACATCCCTTATCCATCCGTGCTGTAACCTCCTCATGGAAGGCCACCGAATTTGTTGTGCAAGACTTGCCCTTAGTGAAGCCATGTTGTTACCTATCACTTCTTTGTTTTCCATATACTTTAGCAAAGTTTCCAGGAGGATATGCTCCATGATCTTGTTAGGCACAGAAATGAGATTGATCAGCCTCTAGTTTTTTGGGACTTCTTTTTTCCCTTTTTAAAAATGGGAGTCAAGTTTCCCCTTTTCCTATCAGTGGGAATTTGAGTGGACTGCCCCAGCTTCTCAGGTATGATGAATTGTGGGTTAAAAAACTTCATCTGACAGTTCCTTCAGGCTTCTTGGATGCATCTCATCAGGTTCCAGGGAAGGTACCCACAGTGATGGAGGTATTCACAAAAGATAACATCCTCTGGCGATGTGCCTTTCATAGATGGGCCTCTGTCTTGGTTTGAGAGGGGTGAAAAGAGGTAAGAGACAGTTCAGGTTTAAGTTTCTGCCACGCTTACAGCAGCTTTTCATTCAGGGTGCTTCTGAACCCAGATGTGGCTATCCATAATGCTGTCAGAATTACCAGACCATATCCTCTTGCTCTGTTCTTCCCAAGAAACTTGATACTAGTATTTTCTTTTCAGTACAATGCTGTGTGTTTGTTTATTTAATGGAATGAAATACTGGGGTGCATTTTGCTTCACTGAAAGTATTCCAGTCAGTGGTGGGTACGTGGTCACTGCTTGCCTTGAATACATCAGTTATATGCGTTCTGGTGTTGTGTAACATGTCGTAATTATCAGTCATCCTATATATTACAGAAATCCAGAAAACTTTCTTTAATCCTTCTCCACCTGTGGCAGTGCCAGTACTTCCCTGTGTAGAAGTCATGGGCCAGACTCTTGGGGATTTGCTTAGGTGAAACTCTTCTAGGTCCCAGAGGCTCTGCTGACAGCGACCAATAGGGGCCTGAAGTAGAGACCTTGCCATCTGGGTGCTGATGATCAATTTTATCTTATTTTTCTCCTTTCAGTGGTCAGTTTTGGTGAATTAGCAGTCAGTTGTCCTTTTTCTTCACTCTGCGGTGTGACCGCCTTTTCCTTCATCCCCTCACAGCAGCTTCTTTCCCAGCTTGGCCGTCTCTTGTTCCTTCTAGAGAGAAAATATTCTTAGGGTCAAATGTTCAGGTTTCTTGGGGGAAGGAGCTCAGGGTTTTGAGACCAAAATAGCATAGCTGCTTTTGGTACCTGCTGGGAAGAATTGCTAGCCTGCATGCCCTGCCATGACTTCTTCATGTTCTCGTGGAGGTATCTGGTACTGTTTAAGCATCCTCACACTGAAAGAGGCTTCAAGGAGCAGCAATGAGCAGCAGTGGCTGTAGTGTAACTGATTAGCGTGCCCCACAATAGCAGCATGACTGATTAGAACAAACAGAAACTCATATTAAAATTTGACGTGATTTCTTCAGTGGAGATTATTCAGTGTAACAATATGCTTTAACTTTTGGTCAGCTCTGAAGTGATCAGGGCACTTGTACTTCTACATCCCTTTGGTCAACTTCATGTATATCCTCATTAGGTTATTTTTAGCTGCCAACACTAGTGCTGAAGCAGTGGGATAATTACAAAATAGTGATATGAATGTAGAACAAAGCCTCTGTAGTTTTAACCTGTGATCTGATGTTCAATCTCTGCTTCTTGAACAAGGCATTTACCTGATTTGCTTCTGATTTTTGCCTGTAGATGCAAACTCTATCCTTACATCAGTAGCCCTGGGTATTCAAAGAAAAAAAAAAACAAGCAGGAAGACCTTTGTATATGCTCCTAATTTTTATTGTACTTCTAGGTTGACAAAGAAAAGTAGTAGCTATAGTGAAGGAGAAGAAGAGGCTTTGCAGGCTATGTCAGTTGTGGAAGACTCTTCCATCTCTCTTGCAGCTCAACAAAACATAAAACTGTGATGTATTTGGGAAGTTGTTGAATTATTTATAATACTGGCTCTGAGATCTTTGTTAGTTTCATTTTAATAATATTTTCTTTCTTGCCAACAAAATACTCTCTGTAAATAAGCTGCCTCCTCATTTACTTCTGTGGCTTGATTATATACAATTATCCCTTGGCTGTTATGACTCCTTAAATTAACACTGAGTTCAGCTGTGTAGGTATTCCAGCTTTACATCTAAAATATTTACTGCTGCAACTGACCACAGAAATGCACATGGCTCAAAAAAGAAGATATATGTGTATATATTTATATATATAAAAGGAAAAAGCAGTTCATATATAAATATGTATATATAAATATATAAAAGGGAAAAATAGTTCAGCTGACATCTCTGCTGTCTTTTTCCTATTTTCTTGGAATTGGTTGCCATGATAAGAGTGGTCTCCTACATACCTTTAAACATACTGCACCTATTTGATAGAGGCAAAATTGAGAGATGATATACCGTATGATGAACACAGTACTTCTGAAAGCTTTTTTATCTTAAAGGTGACCTGGAATCAGTAATAAGAAACCTGGACAGAAGCCTTCTGTCCTGCTTCAGATCCAAGCTTGGCTGCAAGTCCACTTCTCTGCCTACTTTGCAGCTGATGTCCTTCAAGCATGTCCATATCCTCCTTAATTTAGCAAAATCTCTGTTCACTATCTTCTGTGTCTTTGAGGCACTGGTGTCCTTATTGCTTAAGCAAGGGAACACAGATTTCCCCCGTCAGAGGCAGAATAGCCCTCTGCAAATGCAGTGGCGTGGCTTTGATGTGAAATCCTAGCAGACATGCAAAAAAGATCAAGATTTAGATTTCAGGGTACTAAATAGCTGACAGTGTTAATTATACAAAGACAGAACTGTTAACAAGCTAGTGTTAACTGCAGTTAATGAACCTAAGATTTCAGTATAAAATATTTAAAAGGGGTTGACTTTAGCGTACAGAAAATGAAGATCACTGTAGTGTCTGATAAAAAAGCCAGTGTGTCCTTGTAGAAAATATGGAATTTAGCCCTATAGAAATCCAAAAAATCCATAGTAGCATGCTGTGCATTTTCCGAATGAAATAAAGAAATTCAGAAAGAATATAATTCTTAAATATTTTGGTACCGATGCAAGGTGCTATGGCATTTTATGAAGGTGTACCAACTCCAATATAAAACCTTCCCGTTTAACCTGGGTTGTAGTAATAAAGCTAACACAAGATTTACTAACTTCCAAAGTAAAACATCACTTCTCCATGTGGTAAGTAGAACTTTGCTGTCTGATTTAGGATAAAAATTAGCCCTCAAATGCATTGAAAATTATGTGCACTCTCCTAAGATTGATTTAGTCCTGAAAAGCTCACTAGCATTTTTTTTAATCACATTTTTCTCTTTGCTGAATTTACTGTAAGTTTTTGTGTCTTTTTTGTGTCTTTTTCTGTCCTAGCTCTGTCATCTTGCAATATGCTCTTAGAAAAGAGGTTATGTTCATTTTAGAGTAGAAAAGCTGAAGGATGTGAAAGAACATGTACTAGCTGAGCTAACTGTACCACTCATTTTTATTTTTAAGGGACAAGATATGAATGTTGTGCTTATTTTCTGTGCTGTAGCAGAAGATGTTTGGGATATCTCAAAAAAGACTTAATTAGGGCCAGTGGGATAGGTACAAAAGCTGGTTAACAGGAAGCAGGACCTGATGGAGATGCCTGTAAGGAAGGTAGACCAATCTTTCATGGAGAAGAGAGATCTTTTGAAGTATACCTCAGAAAGCCCTTCAGAGGCCACGCAGAGGACTCGCTCTGTGCTGGTGAGAGGAAGACAAGGAAGATCTCAGATCCTCTGTCTCTTGATTTCTTTGATGCTGAGATCTTTGTCAAAGCTGTGAGTTTAGAGTTGTTAATGGCAATAACAAAGGATATGCACACAGATCTGAAGTTTGTTATATCATTATGGGATGCTACTTTCTAGCTGTTTGGAGGAGAGCAGCACTGTGCTTTGTGGGCGAGGGAAGGTACATGAGAGCAGCATGGCTGCAGCTCTGCCCACCCTGATGCTGCGAGCTGTGTGGGGCAGTCTTCTTTCCCCTCTTTTGTGGCACATAAACTGCAAGCAGATCCTCAATGAGTGCCTCTCTGCTAGGCAACAGACGAGCAGTGCCTGGAATCCGGCCTGCTCATTGATAAAAGCCCGGCTCGAAGGGGCGTCGATGCCTTTGTGCGAGGGCATCCCAGCCTTCCCAACAGGCTGCCGCCAGACCTGGCTGTCTGGGTCCACTGTCACTTCATCCCAGCCGCCAAGAATCTGGCTCCTGGAGCCCGTGCCGGGGGTTTAAATCCCTTGTGTTAAAATAATGTATCAGCACAAAGCGTTGCTTTAGTGGCGTGAACTCAGGGTCCTCGATGGTTTACCACTGAGCTCTGAGCTTTTGGAAGCGGAGACCTGCTGCCTGAGGAGGCCTTTTCCTCTGAGGAGGGTGAAATGGCATTCTGTAGGCTGCTTTGAAAGAGAAAACAACAATAGCTGCAAAATCTCACCCTGAGTTTTTATATTTAAATAAGAATGTGGAGCAATGGCTATCTCCTGGTAGAGAACTACAAACTGACATATGAGATATGCATTTCTCTGTCCGCTGGCCCGAGAGCAAATACAGGACCTGGAATAAAAGAGTGAAATTCCATCAAGTTAGTGGAGTTGCACTGGCCGGAGGCAGCTCTCTCCCTGCTCTAATTATCATTTATGGTGGAAGCACCAGTCACAGCTCCGAGTCTGTGAATGAGTGGAATTTTTCTGCTAAAGCAGATAATCCAGCTGCATGGCTGTGAATGGAGAATGGCATGTCTTTCAAATTACCACACAAACTCTGAGCACATAGTGCTTTTCTGAGATTTATGAGTGAAGCTGCTAAACTAGTTGGTGATGGGAAATTTCAAATTTTATTCCTTTGAGAACTCTCTGGCTATTGGCTTTCATGGGCTGTCTGAGCATAAAAATAATGCGGAGCTTGCTCTTTCTTTTTCCTTTGCTTTTGCTTTGTTTGTTTTTCTGCTGTAACGCCTGAAAACACCATGCTTTTTTTGACCTTCAGCCTCCTGTTACTGGTGGATAGAGGCTTGAAGGGTTTGTTGTAGCTATTTTTTGTTATTGTAGATACTAGCTGTTGCTTAGAGTAGTCATCTTCATGCAGGAGAGAAGAAAAACTTCACTTCCCCATATGTCTGCCAAACTGAAAGGCAGGGAGAGGGAAAAAAAGGAGGCGAAACGTCTGCTTACTTTTTATCTCAAAGCGCCAGCCCTGATGCAGCCATCAGTTGGGTGCTCTTTCCTCTTCATACTGATAATCTGTTTCACTGAAGGAGGCTCTGCTGCCTGAGCAAGCTCATCACAACCAGAAGCCTGAGTTACTTCTACAACCCAGAAATTACTGGAAAAAAAATAAAAAGATCATTTTTACTCATAAATTGCTTGTGATTTTTTTTTTTTAATTATTCTTTTGAACTCCAATTTTGGGTAAATTTTTAGTGAATATATGTGAGTTTCTAAAGTTAAGAAACTAATCTGGGCTGTTGTGGAAGCTGTGGATTCCACCTTCTGCAACCATCTGTGTTCTTCTGTGTGTGAGAGCTGAAGTAGCACTAGCCTTTCTGAAAAATGGGTTTTAGACTCCTAAGTGATACTTCTGTAATTTCTTTTATCTTCATAAAATGTTGCTACATTTCATGGACATAAGATTAACGTTGACAGGGAATTTACATGTGAAGAATGGACTATTAATCACAATGCAGGTTTATTTTGCCTGACATTGGTCATCTCTAGACTTAACTTTGGTAATGTGTGTTGTCTCTGTGCTTGGTGCAGGAAGATGGACCCTCTCAGAGAGGGTCCTCGTGTTGTCTTGTAATGGTTCCTTGTCTTCTGAATTTGCCTTTCTCTGTCCTTCACTGATAGGTGATTGCAAGTGACTGGGCAGGTGAATTTTTGAGGGCTTACATTAGGTGGGGTGGATTCTACTCCTGAATCAATACTGATATGTTGCTTTCTTTGGATTCTGGGGGGAATCAAAATTCTTGCCAAACTTTACCTGATCAAGGCTCATTTCATGTCCTCCTCAACACATGTAAAAGGTTATTATTATTTTTTTATTCCACACAAGGAAGTCTAAAGATAAATAAAGATGTACACATGTTCAGGAGCATTTAAGCAATGCTTAGCATGAGGTTTCCAATGTTGTGTTTTAATGGCTGGAGTATGGTCAGGGAGAAATATTTTGTTTGCTGTAGTAAGAGTCTGAAAGGGTGGAATGGTGCTAACAAGAGCATAGGTAATGAAGGAAAATGTGGATACTTTTATAAAACCTTTTTAATTTATTTTAATGTGTTGCTTTTAATGGCAGCATTTACAAGCCTGTTAGTAAATAATCTCAGCGCAAACGTTTATTTGGAAAAGAGACATCTCCATGAGATATTGTTAAATGACAGTACTTCATGCTAGAGGTAAATCAACTAAATGGTGTTTTAAATATCCATCAGTTTCCTTCTCGCAGCTCTTGTACTTCTGCTATATTTCATGCTGCCGTGCTGCTGTGATAATACTTGGCTGTTTCACAGCTAATACATACAATCTTACCACTTTGAAGAGTTGCAAAAATGATGCCATGCTTTGCATTGTATTTGGAGACAACATTGAAAAGATCCTCATCGAGATAGCACAAGAGCAGTTTTGCAGCGTAGCTGATGAATGACTAATTGTGGAAAGCTCTCAAATCTAATCCTTGCTGCAGATACTTAATGTGTTCCTTCAGCTTTAATTTCTTTCAATTTGGAATAATTTTAGGTGAGTGTCTGTATTATGGAGAAGCAGCATTGAGTACTATACTTGTATCATTTAATAGTTCTTGTGACTTTAATGAAGACTTTGCATCAGCAGAGCCCATTAAAGCTTTCAGCAAGTCTGTAACGTTTAATAGGTATGAAGGCAGAAGGGACATCATTTACTTGCTTTTCAAAAGCTTTAATTTATCGAATGCTTACATTTCTAAAAAATACAAGTAATGTCCTGTATTACAGGAAAGCCTCTTCCTTCTTCTCTTGCTTCCATTTTTAATAGCAACTGATAAAAGGGAAGAGGTAGTTCTGAACAAGGAAGAGCATGGATAATCCCTTGTAATCCATAGATACCATATCTCAGATTGTCTTAATCATCACTATGATATTAATGTATTGTCCCCAATTCATGCTGTCAAATTGCTGTCAATCTATTGTTTAATAGATGCGCTCTTATTCCTAGAAAGTGTTTCATATTCTCAAACCCTATTTTGCTCAGGCAAAATATGAATCAATTCTAAGAATCAGTACTTTAAAATGATGCTTTGTGAGTGTAGCAGAAATGGTAAGTCACAGCTTGAAACAGTGATTGAGCACCTGGTGGGAAGACAGGGCCTACCCAGGGGAGTTCAGGTATATGCAATGCACCTGAGAAGGGGTGAAGCCAGGATCCACCCCTTCCCAGACGTTATTTAAGAGTTGGTATTGGAAGTAAGGGTATCTTGTTGGAGATCTGTGTGTGTCTGAGGCCTTCTGAAGGTAAGTAGCTTTCCTTGTTTCTGTGTCCATGACTAATGCTTTTGGGCATATCCTCACTTGCTGCAGCCTAGGACTTTGCTACTATGATATCATTGCTGCTCTTTCTGTTAAGTTAGAGTGAGTATTACCTGGAACTTCAGAAATGTGTCTCTTGCCAAGAATTTCAGATGACTGTGTATATGCTCCTGCCTGCGTGAACAAGATCTGAGTTTCACAAAGCTTACTTGGATGTGATGTCTTAACTTCCAGCATCTGGGTTACAAAGGGAAACTATAGTCAGATTCTCTGCAGATGGGGAAAAAAGAAAAGTGTGTTGTTTTTAACCATGGAGATAAAACTTACCGTGGTGTGACGCTACCATCCTCTACCCCGCTAATGTGTAGTGTCCTGTGAATAAGCAGCAAGGTAGCATAAAGATAGTTGCTGTACAGAATTGCTAGATAAAAATGTGTTCACTTTCTAGACAAATAAAGGCACATATCATTACCTCGGTGGCTTTGCAGTAATTGCACTCAGCTACTGCCTGCTAAATCGTAACTGACATGCTCAATTATAGAACTATAAATCTGGGAGAAGGACCTCCCTTGTCTTTAGCTGCAGTAACACAGCTCATTCTAAAAAAGGCGTGTTATCTCATCAAATGCACTTAGCAAAAAATTTTTTTAATGGTTCAGAGTCCCTGCAAGAAAAAGGAGTAGAGACATTGTCTGAAGAATATAAAATTTATTAATTCTGTTTATCAGTGGACGGGAAGTGATGTTTCTTATTCTTTTGACACTGTAGTAGCTATGAAAGTAGAAAAAACATTGAAACTCTGTCCAAAACCTGAGGTGTGTTTCAGAGCTGCGAATAATTCTATTTCTAAATCTAGAGAGATCCTCATCTCTGGGGATTCTATTTACATCCAAGTACAAGTTTCCCAGTTTTACGAATGGGATATTATTTGTTTAAACCTTGATTAAAAAACAAAGGAAAAAAAAACAAAAAACAAAAAACCAACACACCCAAAAAAGCAAAATCCTGCAAAAAAAGCCAAGCATATCAATTTTAGGACACAAATTTAAAGCCTTGCTTATGACTTTGCCAGTGGTCCCGTAAAAAAAGTTATGGCTACTGGAACGTATGATGCAGTGGCTCCTGTCTTTATCAGAACTCCATACCATTTTGCCTCCATAGAGCCTTGCTGATGCCAGCAGCTGGAACGCTTCCTTGGCTTGGCTGCTTTTCTAATGTGGCGTCCTGTTGTGTGTTTTAAGGAAAGAAGCATAAGAGAAGAGCTACATTCTCTGTTGTCTGATTTTTTCCTAAGTAGAAATTTCTGACTTATGAGGAGGACTACAACTCAGTCCACTTATTGGCTCTGGACCACTGCATGTGGATCATATGTTGTAAAATTTACTGAAAAGAAAATTTTTAGAATAGAAAGATATTTCTTTGGAGAGAACGGATAGGGAACTGTAGCTCCCCAGAGGTACTCAGTAAATGAGTAAAATTGTCTCTGTGCCTGCATACAAATTTTGTGTACTGAAAAGGTTAAAAAAACAAGTCTAAATAATCCAGAGCATCATTCTGGGCATCAGTGTACTCCAGAGGAAGTTTTACAAGATAGAACTGGCCGCTCCTTCCAACCGCACTCCACTTGCATGTACTTTGCAGTGCCTCCTCTAGGATAGTCTGGGCAAGTGACAAGCAGATGTGGCTTTGAGCATCGTCCCCCACTCTTTATGTCTGTTGTTTTTGGCACCTGTGACTCAACAGGCTTGTCAGAGTTAGGCTGTCACGCACTGTCATGCTTCAGTGGTGCTGTATGAGGTCAAATTCCTGCAAATAACCTAAAATAATATCTCTAGTACCAATCAGGATCGCCATCAGGGCCTAGTACCTGTAGTGGCAAACAGGGGTTTGAAGCTGTGATGTGAGCTGGCATACGCTGGATCAAAGAGTGATGGGTGAGCACCTGTAAAACTACATCCTAGCTAAAAGCAGGAACACACCCAAGTTCCAGAGCCCCTGTCTCTGATTTTGAGACGCAGGCAATCTTTTGGTTACTGGACTCTGAACCTGATTTGTACTTGCTTACAATTTAGTATAACTCCGCTACAGCTGCTTTGTGGATTTTTAAAAAATTGTTTTTTCTTTGGTTGTTGGTTTTTTTTTTTTTTTTTTTTTTTTTTTTTTTTTTTTTTTTTTTTTCCATTTTTAAATGTCAATGGGCGACTCAGGAGAACAGAGGTTCTTTCTGCAGAAGCTGGCATCACCCGTTTTTTTTTTTACTGCTTTCTACGTGATTTTCCACAACAAGCAGAGCAGTAGGTTCCAGCTGCATTTCACATGAACTGGGCAGGAGGAGGAAGAAACTCACTCTCTGGCATTTATAGCTGATTTCCTGGCATGAGAAAATAAGAAAGCATGCAGGCCACAAACACAGGAAGTGTTTCTTGAGATGTGTTTGAACAGCAGTAGCATCTGATGAAGTGGAAAAATGAGCTTTTCTGTTCCAAAGGTTTCATATTTTGTGTTGCAAGTCAGGAAGTGTTCTCTTACCATCTGAAAGGAAATTAGAGGAAGGCTGGTGAAGTGATGTGTGTGCTGACAGAGGAGTAAAATACAAATAATATTTCTAATAAGTATTACAAAGCCTAAAGTATATCTGTATGGGATTTTTAGTGGTACTGATACACTATTTTTGTGGTGCTGTTAAAATGCAGTAGACGACCACATAGAAGCCAGTTGTCTGGAAGGCCAATTACTTCTTCCTTATTTGCTTTTTTCTATCTTTGTTTTTGTGTTCTGTACAAAGGGAGATATCACATCTCAGAAGAGATTTTGAGCTTCTTCCAGCAGGGTCACATGTGCATGAAGCATTTGCCATATTGCAGGAGCTACCAGTAATACAGTATTACTTGAAATCTTTATGAAATAGGTGCGTCTTTGCCTATAGAGTATCTTCTCCTACTGCTTTGTCCAGATATTTCTCTGAAGGCAATGTCAAAAGACTCATGGTTGCCTTTACACAGTATTGAAGTTCCAGGCCGTGGAGGCTGCTTGGTCAGTAGCGAATGCAGATCTTCATGCTGCTATAGAACTTGAGGCATCAGGATAATCAGCTGCCCCAGCAGGGAATGGTGACCTGTTCTGGTTGATACCTTTTACAGATAGTTAACTTTTTCATTATAAATAAAAACAATCTGTTTGCTTAGGTATATGTCAGCATTTGCTCGCTGGGTTCGTAGCTAATTATAAAATCCCCTGCAGTTCTGTTTCAAAGCAAGATGAATTTAAAAGGACTTTTATATGTGAAAGTTTAAAACTTACCCACTATCAGAAGTGCTTGAAGAGGCAAAATGTTGCTGGCAGGGCTGTCACTGTGCCCCAGCCATGAGCTCTGGTCACCAGACACCTCTGAAGGGGCAGGGATGAGCCAGGCCATCAGTCCCAGCCCTGGTGTCCCCATGGTACAGGCCCTGAGCTCCAGCAGCCAAAACTTGAGGTCAGGGATGCTCTAAGGGCAGTCAGGGAAGAGTCCCTCAGATGCCCTAGTCAAAGACAAGGTTACAGTCTCATGGAGGAATCCTCTGTGCTAATAAAAGAGGCTGGGTCTGTTGCCTGGGGTCTCACTTTGTCAGATAGGGAGCAACCTAGCTTCTTCATGAGGGAGAAGCTCAGACAAAACTTGGTGAGGAAGATCTCTTCTGTGCTTCCTCTTGCCTAAGCTGTAAGGCTAAAGCAATGTGGGGTGTTGTGTTCAGTCTTTGCTTTCCTTTCCAGTGCTGTACCTTGTGTCTCTCATGTGAGCTCCTGGACTTGACCTGCTCCCCTGCCCTTTCCCTGCCTCTGTGCCTGGCTTCCCACCACTCCCTAGTTTCTCTGTTGCCTTCTTGTATGTTTTTTGACCATCTCCTATTCTCCTGCTTGCTTTCATATTTCTCTCCTTCCAATTCATAAATTTCTGACAGCCCTTTTGCTCTCATACCCTTATATGTCAGTGACTGTTTGCTTTACTGAAGCTGTTTTAAGAATAATCCTTTCTAAACAAAAACAGTGAATATCACCAATATTTCTTCTGAATCTTTCATGATGCAGATTTCACCCAACAGTACTGCATTTAAAATGCCTGCAGAGATATTCTAAATGATGTGTCCTGCACTTGAAGCATGAACTTTGTGTCACTTTGAGGGGAAAAAAAGTATTTAATTTTCATTTATCTGGATAAGTAATATAATCCCTGTCTGTCTGGGAGCTATCCATGCCACCACTAGCAGCTAAATGCCTCCCAGTCTGTGCTTGTCTGACATCGTATTTAAAGAAACTGATTATACTTCCAATCATTGATATAAAGTGGGATTTATCAAGATTTTATTATTTGTAATTTATGGATTTGCTAGAAAGGTTTCTGGAGGAGTGTCTTTCCATGTGCATGCAGAACTTCAGTGAAGTTTTTTTTTGACAGTGCTGAGACACACAGTTTGCACCAATTTATCTGTAACCGTAGGTAAGAAAATATGTGAAGGAAAATAAGTGAGTATTGCTGAATGCAGCTTAAGGGGCAGCAAGATGCTTCTCACAGTAATTACTGAAGCTGGATTTTGGCTAGATCACCAAGCCAAGTGACTACTCATGCCCCAAATTTCTGTGGTTTCTTTAACAATCCTAAGCAATCAGGAGAATTTTTTTCCTGCAGTTTATCTAGAAGGCAGGTGTTGGAAATAAGTGTAGCCAGCTGCTAAGCAATCCAGTTTACAGCAGTGTTTGTATGTCCATGCAGCCTGAGATTTCTCAGGTATATTAAAAAAAACAACAACAACAAAAAAACTTTCCATAGAATATGCAAAGATTTCAGTTTCCTTAAACTCAGAACTGTCTTAAACTGGATATAAATATACATATATTTTTTTCTTCTTTAACTATGCATTAAAGAATTGCAGAAACCACAGTGCAAAACTGATGTACGTTGGTAGAAGTTGCTCATGAACATCTCATATTATTTTAAGCTAGAGGTGTAAATGGTAAATTAGATACGTGTTCCTGGCATGTTTCCTTTGGTTTGACCTTTTCTTTTGCTACCAAAATACTTAATCAATTCATATTTCAAATGCTTTTCAACTTTCTCTCAGTGGCTGCGGTGAGAAGTATAGATTTTGCAGGAATGCCTATTTGTATACCTTACATCTTGCAGTTCTGGGAACGTAATATATATCCTGTATTTTATTTTTCTCGTATCTCATAGTCTTATTTGGATGAAAAAAAAAAAAAGCCCTGAAAAAAAAATGCAGTGTATATGTGGAAAGAAAATGGAAGTCAATATTCAGAGGAGATCAGATTTTAGCTCCTTTTCACCGCAGTGGAGTCGTCTTTTTACAGACCTTTCTTTCCACTTTAGAACCCTGTGCTTATTGTTTTTAAACCAGTCCTACATTAGATTGAGCTCCAGGTTTCTAGATAAACTTCCAAGTCCCTTGTTACATGTGGGGATGTCATTAATTGTAAGCCTGCTTACTGACACCCTTATTTGAGGAAAAAAATACAAATAATCACATGTGAAGTGATGTATCACACCCTCTGTCAATATTGTGATTCTGAGACTGGTGGGCTCAACCCTGTGAAGTGCTGATACTTAGGTCTCACCTCAGCACTTTGTGTCAGAGTAACTATGCTTAAAGAAACAACATGTGCTGCCATGCTTTGCAAGAGGGTGGCCAGCGTGCTCAGCACCTGGCTGTATGAAGCCCAATGAAAACGTGTATTATAGGGAAAGAGCGGCATTGCACTCTTAAAAATATTGCCCCTCTCAGGTCCTACTTTGTCTACTCCCTTTCAGCACCCTCTGGTTGCTGATATTGGACAGCTGTGGTAGATAAAGAGGACAGTGCTTTTATAGACAGGCAGTCTGTGATTTCACATTGCTTAAAGCTTTTTCCCTTCACTGCACTTATTTGGGCCTCAGGGAGGGGGAGAATCTAAACGTACAAGGGCAGAAATAATTTCCCTTTTCTTTAACAATTGCACCCATGATGTCAGCTGCCGCGAGTAATGTAGAGTGATAAATTGACATTGAACTTGAACAGAATTCATGGCGTGCTGAAGACAATAAGAACCTCTGAGGAAATAATTATTTTGCTGCCAGGAGCTCATGCATCTCAAATTGGTTGGTGCAAAGACTTTAGAGTAGCCTGTCTGCCTATTGAATGAAGTTCAGAGCTGGCACTGCTGGCTCCGTGTTAGTGCAGGAACTCAGTCATTGTGATTTTTCTCGTAGGATGTCAGAGGAAAGAAAAGAGAGCCACAGAGGTCTAATGTTGACCACTTCTGCTTGCTTGCAGGGAGAGAGAGAGTGGGCACTGAAAACCAAGTGAAGTAATATGCACTTTTTCCTGTGGGCATAGGGCGTTGATACTCTTGCAGGGCAAACTGCTGTGGTACTCACTGCAGTCGCTTGAGCATAGCAGTCATTGTGGAGCAGGAGATCCCCTGCATGCTACAGCAGCAAGAATTTAATTTACTGTTGGTGTGCTTGAATGATTTGGGAAGGGCAGAATTCCTCTGATCAGATGACTGTCATTACTGATTGGGGTCACAGTCATTAATTTTCCCATGAAAGTAATTAGTTTGCACTGTATGCAACACTCCTCTCTTGCTCTTTAGTTTTTTGTTTTGCAGTTGGTAGTTATAACTTAAAAACATGATCGAGCTGTTCTCCCCGCACCCTTGTTGAATTCAGTCTGAAGATTGAGGGTTCTCTGTGGAGACCTGTAATTAAACTCTTCATTAGAATAAACCAGAAATGGCTATCTGGTACTTGGTCCCCATTGACTTTCACTGAGAGTCAGGCACCTCAGTGCCTCTTCCGCTTTTAGAAAGTTCACTCTGAATTCAAAAGACATATTCTTGTAGGGAAACTGTCCTTCAACATGTGTTTTTCTTTTCCCAAAAATATTCATATCTGTGAGGGAAAAGGAGAAAAGATAACCTGCCAAATTTGTGAATTTTTAATACTTCTAATGTTTAAACTGAGTTTTTGCATGGTAAGTCAATATACATTCATAAAGTTTTTGGAAGATTGTGTATTAGTGTATTTCATCCCACTCTGAATAACAAAACCAATCAGATGAGTTTGTGTTTTACTCTGATCCGCTCTTACATCTTGTGTTAAGGAGCATGGATACTTAATATTTTCTCTGTAGCTGTACTTCTCAGCTCTCAGTACCTGTTTTGCAGTTGGCTTTGTCTAACAAACCTCCAAAATTTGGGCCATGCAAAATTAATTCATTAAAATAAGCATAGTGTGACATTGTGCCTTCAGTAACAACGGCTTTTAATAATAGTAGTCTTACTGTTCTGTATTTTTAATGTATATGATTTTCAGCGTTGACATTGTCCATTATCAAATGTAGTGCAAAACAGCATAGTGGAAAATAAAATTACCGTTACTCATTGAAATGATGTTGAAAGCTATATCAGAACTGCCAAAGGAAGGGTTTTCTCCTCTTATAGGATATCTTTTTCTTCATTGTTTATAGTTTATCGATGATACACCTATAGCTACATATCGTTTATTTGAGATGAATGAATTGTGGTGTTAGACTGTTTAAGACTAATTTTTTGTTATGTAAGCACAACGCCATATAAAATGAGATGCAGTCAGTGTGTTCTGGTGGTAATGCTCTTGTGAGAGTTGACAGAAGTCTCTGAAGTGTTGATTACAAAGAAGTTTCTAATAATACTTGCTTTAAGAGAGCGCGTTATCTTTTGTCTCTGATCCCTTTGGGAGGAGGGAGTTCTTTGTTTGGTGCTTTCTTGCTTTCCTGCATTGCACTGAGAGTTTTAAATGCACAGGGGATGTTTCCAACTCTGTTACGTGCAAGATAGTATAACTGTTACAGCTGTTGTATAGTAGGTGAATATTTTGTCCTGTTTATATGTGGTAAGGAGCTATGGTTGCTACCTCAGATGGTATGTAGAAGCAAACTATTGTCAGAAAACTGGCCTGTAGAAGGAGATCCAAATGTTAGAGCTGCCGGTTAATGGAACTGAAGCCAATGCTTGTCTACCATTTTTTTTTTTTCCCTTTCTTATGTGAACTTTGAAGCAAAGTAACTTCACTTCAGCAGCCACTCACCAAATCTCAGCTTTTGAAAATCAGTACGCGCTGAATATATATTGTACCTAATTGGTAAAAAGGATGGCAGGTCATTCAATTTCTGGAGGATTGAGGTTATACCAGCTGTTAAGATGCCCATTCAGCATGAGGAGGCTACACACAGAGGTCACCCAAATATCAGCAGGAATCTGTCGTCCAGAATGACTTCAGTTACTTGGTTTAATTTAGGTTAGTATTTAAGAAAATTCTCCAGTAATTCACATGCTATAAACGGGTCTTTTTGAGCTGCAGGTGAGACAAATAAAGGTGGCTCGTTCCGACTGATATAACTTAGACTCTGATGTTGTGAATTTGAGGAGTGAATTAAAACTTTATCAACTGAGACATTTTCACTCCACAGAAGTGGCCCTTAGGGGGCTCTTGTGTGAGCTTTGGCCAGTCACTGGGGAAGAAGATTTTGAAACCATTATGTGCTGCAGAATAGCACTTCTGTGGCTGAAAAGTTTCAGTGCCCTGTTTGTCCTGTTTTACTCAGTTGAAGCTACAGGTCACTTTAAAAATTTTAATTGTTTAAAAACTAAATGTATCCTTCCTAGGATTACTTTTTGTGTTCTGGTGACTGTCATAGCAAAAGAATTTGTCTTCAGTTGGAAACTTACTGAAAAAGTTATTTCAGGATAAGTTCTCTGTCATAATAATTCCTTTATAGAGTCTTTCCTTATGCTGTGATGAAAGTACTGTTAGAGTTTTGGATGTTAATTAATAACAGGGGGATTGATTTCAGAAAAATGATAGCATTCTGTAATAATTGCTCCATATCAGATATTATTCTATGGTGCCAAGAAAATTGCCATGTGCCAAAGCTTTCTACTGTTGTGACAGAGCAATTCTTAGTATTGTTTGAAAGTCTGCAATATGTAATGGCACAATTTTTCTATGTAGAGCTCTGAGCAAACACCCTGGTGTGAATTCAGATCAAGAGAGTTTTAGTCACAACAGGATATTAAGCAAAGAGGAAATACAGGTTTAAGTGTTATGTATGAAACTTGGGTTGTTCAAGTAAGAAGTAGTTTATAGCTGTTTCTCTTTTTCTTTTAGTGTATCCCATATAATGCTAAAGCCAGAGAATGTTCTACTAAATGTAGAAGTGAAATCACAAAATCCTTATGTAATTACTAGACCTTAGCCCCTGTTTGTGTACTTCTGCAGGAATGCTTCACCTCTGGTTCCTTGCTTATATTCCTGAAAGAATCACTGGCATTTATGCTGGAAACAATAATTTTAAAAAAAGAGAGAATGCTACCCTTTAAGTCTTTTCTTCTATTTTCATTAGATTAGTGCTATTCATAAAAAAAGTAAATTCCAATCTGATAGTTTTTCCTTTTCTGCCTTTTAATAAACGTCTGGGATGTGTTACAGCCTTGATGCTGATAGGAAATTGTTTGTTAGTTGGCTGTCTCTGATTCTCTGTTCTTTAGACTGCCTGAGATTAAATTTCTCTGGAGTCTCACTGGTGACAGCAATATAAAGAGTTTTGCACACTCCATTGTACTGACCTGTAATTGCATGCCATGGCTGCCGAGTGCCTGAGAGAATGGCAGAGGGCTGGCGGCACTGAGTGCAGGATTGTTCTCATTTTGGAAGGAGTCTCATTATGTGCTAATATTAAGTTTCTTTTTCTGTACCAGTAAACAAATATTAATGACATGAAAATCAAATAAATAAGTGAAAATGTGCCAGTAGCTTGTCCACAGGATTTGGATATCAAGTGGATAACCTGACTGCTTTTGTATTGTTATTGATTTGCAGTTGGTTGGAAATAATTTAAAAAAAAGAAAATAAAGGGATGAATCCAAGCCCTATGATCATTACACAAGTCTCTGAGAGACACCTCTTTTTGCTTCTCCAAATTCCTCCTCCATTATCCACAGCAACCTTACCTCATCCCTTTCCGGACTAGAGTCAGCTTGTTCTACCTGCATTCACTCCTGTCTAACAATGGACAGGTTTTGAGCAGCTTCTGGCAGAAATGGTCTGTGGAAATCAGCTTCTACTCTGAGAATCTGTTCATGAGTTGCAGTTCTTGGTCTGCTCTGGGTTTTAATTTCTTTAGACCTATCTATCAAGTAATGTCTTCTTCGAGTGTCTGCAGTGTCAGGTATTGCTCAAGATAATGCATTTGTGTTCAGGCTCTGATATGCACTGCCAACAAACACAAGGAGCACAATATTTTTAAAATAGAGAATCTCTAATTTTAACAAGATTTGACATGGCTTTATGAGTTTATAGCATTTTTTTAATGTGTTCTATGATACAAAATGAAGTGATGGGAAGACTTTTGGGGTAGCTGTCTGTGATTTCCAGCATCAAAAAATGAAATGGCATATGCTGCCAACTCAGAAGGTCCGACAGATGTGTTGTGCTGCCAGGACCTCGGGGGCTGGAATGTGATTTTAGACTTTTGCCTGTTCTCCATATATATTTGTCAACTTTATTAAAACTTGTGAGGGATACAGCAGTTCATGCTATTGCTGACCTTGACTCCCTGCCTGTATTAAGAAGTGAAAGTTTTAAACTGAGACCACTTTAGCATCTAGTCTTTGCTTCCAATTTTGTATTCTCTACTGGTATTTTCTTACAATCTTTTTTCCTTCTGCCATAGCATCAAGTGGTACAAACTTGATATTGCTATTGTGCATTATTGTTTCATAGAAATTACAAACATGCTAAGTTTTAATATGCATTGATGCTGGGAGTTCTAATTATTTATTCTTAAGTATAATGTAACTCAAATCTAAAACAACGTTAAGCTATCAGACAGCAAAGATGAGCATTACCTTTGGGTCACCGTACTAGAGATGATGGCGGTTTTACCTTTATGTAAGATAGACCAGATCAGCAGGTGGTACATTCGCATCCGCTGCTTCACTGACGTATTAGCAGTTAACAGCAGCTCTTCGTTGCTCAGACAGCAGATTGCCTGTAGAATATCAAATTTTGTAGTTAGTGCTGACAATAAGAGTTAAATGGACAGATGTTTATATTATTAACTTGTTATCTGTTTAAAGCCACTTATTATAATATACATTAAACGAACGAGGTAGCTAATTACTGTCTAGAAATATGTAAGAGGTTGTCTGAGTCCCTTTATGCTGTTTTGAATGTAATATCCTATTTTGGTTGATGTGCAGATAATGCATTTTTGGATTCTGTGTGTGGAGGGTAAGCAGTGCACACGCAGTCAGTTTGCTGCATGCCAGTAACTTACGTCTCCAGTTTCACTACAACTTGTGATTCTGATTCTGTGATTCTGGTATTTCCTCTCAGGCAAGTGTGTCTCTTGCACACAGGGTAGTTTCCCACATTTGTGTTTGTCTCCAGTAACATATTTCTTTGTGAGCTGTCCCTACTCTGTTGGTTTTTTTTTTTTTTCATTGGAACTAAAATAGCTTTCTGTATGTTCATTCAATTTCCACAGCTTCAGGCTTTTCTCAGCCTCTGCAGTCAATCCTGAGTTATATTTTTACTTTACGTTGTACAGATACATTTTTTAGCAGAGACCTGTTAATTGATTTTTGGGTATCACACTAGCACATGCACATGTATACAGTAACACACAGGATTTCTGTTAACATATGTTCTTGTAGAGAGTGACATTTATTTAATTAGTCATCACAAACTGCAAAAATATGGTTAGACTGTTATGGCTACCTGCTGTTTAAGAACAACTATCTTTATAGTTTTCCACCTTTCAGATGACTGTAATCTAGTTAAACATTCATCTGAGAATATATAGCTATGTAAAATATCAATTAAAAAAAAGGATGACTGTTTATGTTGATTCATTTATGTTTATATATTCAAAGGTTATAAACATTTCTATGTTTATACTATCTGGATTTCCTTTATTAATACAGAGTTTTACACGATCTTAACTTGTTCAAGTGCATACCTAAGTGTCAGATTGCTAATGACAAGAGGAAGCTGTTAGCTGCTTGGTAATACAGAACTAGAGTCGTATGCCAAAATCATGTGGTTTGTTGGCATCCCTGTTTTAAGTGAAGATATGCCATTCTGCAAAACAGGTTCATTATGTTTTTCCCCACTTTTTCTCTTGTGGTCGTTCTCCTCTGCCCCTTTCATTTTCTGCACAATTTGATTGCTCATGAGGCTGTTGTGTCCCAGCAGTACAGTGTTGTACAATGCAATGGGATGCCAACTGCCTTGTCTTTTTCTTTTGGTGGAATAGCAATACTGAAGGTAAAAGCTATTTCTCAACCTACTGATTAATTGTCAGTTTTTATTCCCCTTACATGGGGCAAACTGGCAGGTGTTTAGACACCTCAACACTGTTAAACTTACAGTGAAAGTGTCTGGCTAGCTCAGATGAGACATGAGCAACCTGAATATAAAAACCTCAGACGGTTACTGACCGTACATGAGGAGCCACGTCCAAGTCTCCAGCTCATTTTTCCTTTACTCCATTCTTACATAGGAAATCTGCCCGTGGTTGAGAACTGGCACAGGTTGTCCAGAGAGGCTGTGGAGTCTCCCTCCTTGGAGATCTTCAAATGCTGCCTGGGTGTGATCCTGAGCAACCTGCTCGCTAGGTAGCGCTGAGCAGGGTGGACCAAGTGACTATCAAAGGTCCCTTCCAACCTTAACCCTTCTGTTATTTTGTTGCAATAGGTTTATTTCACATCATCTATTTATTTATTTATTTATGTGAAAACATGGGTTGATTGTTGACTTAGCAGTGTCTTCAGGATATGGCAAGTCTTGACCCAGAAATCTTCTTTCTCCTACCCTGTTTCGTGTTGCCTGTAAAGGTGAACTGTTGTATCTTTTGTTGATGTTGAAATTATCAGTTTATCAGAGGTGGGTTTTATTTTTCTTGTAATGCAGAATGTTGACACTTGCCAGACCAAGCCCAAAACAAGGGACAAAATCCTAGGATTTGAGGGCTTTAGCAGGCAATATCTCAAAGAGCCTGAACTGTGCCTGTTTTATTAGCTCTGTTGATAACATTTATGAAACATCTCCTTTTGAAAGGTGAGTGACATAACTCTGACAGCACTAACCTACAAGTTTACCAACTTGCTGAGGAGAGACATACAAAGTTCTGAAATGCATCATAATTGAACAGACAGTTTAAGGGCCAACCTAGTTAAATTACATAAATTTGATCAAATTAATGCAGCTGTAATTAATACAGCTACACTTGTGCTGTAAATTAGTAGCTTTTTCAGCTATGGCTTCTGCTACGAAAGCAAAATACTGTGTAGTAGAACACTGTTTACACTGGATGCTTTGCTTTAACTGTCATTTGAGGGTTTTTTTTTTTTAGCTCATGACAGGAAGCTCTAATAGGAAGGGGAAACCAAAAGTGCTTTAGGCATCATCTTAATTTTAAACAGCATTATTGGCTGTATTCCTTTCATAGGAACCACAGTTTCATTGCTTTCCCAGGGTGCGTGTATTTCTACTATGTATTTCAGCAGATATGCCATGTAACGGTTGCACAGAATCAGGAGGTAGTCACAGACAGGAATGTCTACTTGCACATCTGTAACAATGCCAGGGTGGCCAGAAGGTAGGTAGTGCTAACTTGTTATGTTAGTTATGCAAGGGGTACATACTCTTTTTGGATAAATTCACTGCTTCTTTCTCTTATGCTGGAGTTCAAGGATGCCTACTTTTGCGCTGAGAAAAGCGTATTTGGGATAAACATGGGGAGTAAGTGTTACAAACTTATGTGGGTAGAAAAGTGAGTTTTTTTAAATGTAGCATATACTACTGAGTGTTTTTGTTTGGAGGTAAATAGTAGGAAAGTAGAAACACTAGTGAGCAGCTCCTTTCTTTGGTAACTGAGAATCTTCTCTGTGTACCAGAGAAGTACCTGTCCTGTCAGCTAAGCCCACCCTGAGGATGAAGTTGCCTAGACTCTCTTCCTGTCCCAGAAACTTTTTTTTTTTGGGACTATCAGACTGCACCAGTATCTGTGAGAAGGAAGGTGTAGGACTGGGCAGGCACTCAGCTGCTCATGCTCAGGGATGGGGCCTTGGAGCAGCACTGAGGAGAAAATCCAGTGGTTAAGAGTCCCCTGTTCCCCTCAGCAGCCTTATCCCAGTCCTGGTCTGGGAATGCTTTGGTGCCCCCAGCCACACTGCTTTTGGTGGTGAGGCAGGTCCTGGCGGCTGGGCCTGACATTAGTGGGTCCCAGCCCACAGCCCTGTGATACCTGGGTAGTGGGGAGCAAATGGTTGTTACTTGTCTTTGTGCATGTCTCTGCTAATAGAAATGTACTGATAAACCAACTGGCAGGCCTGACTATTTTCTTCACCAGCTTCCTTGTCCTAGTGCCTCTTTTGCAATGCTTGGGTATTTTTGGCTCTAAATGATGTTTTTCTGTTTAGAACACATCTCTTATTAACGAAATTAGGAAATTTGTAGTTCTAGTGTTGATCAGATTCCTTGTTGATGCCTGTGGGTGCTTCTGAGTTACTGTTTTCTATAACTTCAATGTATTTCAGCAGTATCTGAAAGAGGATTTTGTACTCTGTTGCCATAAGATTTGAAAAATAAGGAACTCTTTGTCATGCAACTGGACAGAAGTATGGAGATATGATTTATAATTCACTTTTTTTCTGTTGTTGCCACTGTAAGTACTCATGAGTCGCTTCGTCAATCCAACACGCAAATGGAATTAGAAAGCTACCATGGATGTTCAACGTTCTTGCTTGCTGTAATGAAATTATTTATTTTTTTATTTATTTGCCTTTGAGCGGATTTATCAGAATACAGTTAAAGTGGTTTTCTGGATGTTGTAGTTAAATTGCCTGAGCAGATTATAGGATAATATAGAGACAAGAATGTAATGAAAAAATTCAGTTTCTTATTTTCTGATAAGCTGTTATGCATTACAGGAGCCATCCGGCATCTCTATGTATATTCTTGTTCATTTTGCAACTATATTTCAGGTTTGCCTGAGGTTCTAAATAAAAAAAA
>PPHD01003156.1:0-32614 GCA_002909625.1 Bambusicola thoracicus
GCAGCAAAGTTTGGATTTTCCTGTATACACATAAAGGTCTGTTCATTGCTTCTTATTGTTATTATCTTTGCCAAAACCAGCAATAACATAATCACCCCCCACTTAAAAAGCACGTATTCACTTGCATATACGCATCATTCTTTCCATGACATCTTTACTAAGGAGCAAACATCATCCCATAGAAAATGAATTTCTAAAATGGGTCTGCAGGGACTACAAGAAAATTAATACAACATTTTGCATCATCAAATAAAGTAACACGGTTGGTGACTTTTTCATATAACATTATACTCTAGTGCTACAAATTTCTGAGAGAAAGTGGTGTGCTGCATCAGTGCTCTGTCAATTAAACAACTAGGAATAAGGATGCTGAAAAAAACAGAATAGAAACTATGAGCCTGGATTCAAAACTACTGGTCTTGATAATATTCTATATGGCAGCAGCCCTAGAATTCCCTTAAGAAACAGAATATGGAAATAGAAGTCTGAAAAGCATGCATTTTATCATATTCAGAATGTTGCTTGGAAGTCAAACAAAGATGCACCGCGTTGTCCGCAGCTGTGAGACTCTTAACTGAAATACTCTATGTGCCAAAAACTTTCAATGTTGCTAAATAGGATAAAAATGGGACATGTTTGAATTCATGAATAAATGTGTGCTACTAGTACTGACTCCTACAGTGTGCTGCAGGACTTACTTTCACCCATTCTCCAGGCTGCTGATGCAATCTGCAGTCATTATGTCCATGAGGTAATTTTAAAATAGTAATGGTAATCGTGGTAACGCATCACTAGGAAATCTACTGTGATAATACTAAGGAACAGTTTACAATTCAAGATAATTTTCTAATAAACTGTTATCTGTACAGAGAATTATTTTGCAGTAAATCCTCACTCCTCAAGCAACAGGCAAAAAGTTTGCTGCCCTCAGTACACCTTGCCTTTCTCTTCAGATGAACAGGGTAACAAAATACTGTTCATCATGCATCTCATAAGAAGGAACACTTTAAACAGCCTTTTGAGTAGTAGAAAACTTATGACAATACTGTGTTGAAAACATCTGTTACATTTCTCACAAAGCCAAGAATAAAAGTACAAAAGTGACAGGAACCAATCCATATGAAAGTGCCAAACATACCCATAGTATTAATCAATAGCATTGCCCTATCTTATCCCCAGCCTAGCACACCTCCAAATTTAACTCTCATAGGTTTCTTTAAAATATTTATGAAAAAAAAGAGACTTACCATGTTGCTGACAGGCATTCTTCTGTTGCACCTTTGACACAAGCTGAAGGTCAGGTCCCTGCTCCCAGTAAAATCTGGTCCATCACTGTCATGTCCAAACAAGGAAAAAGGCAAGCTGAGTCCTACCTGAAAGGCAACAAGCACCACACCCATTGAGAGTTCACACTAAAACTGGCACACTAGGAAACATAATCCATACCTGGCCTAAATTAATATTTTTGCTCATACGAGGGAACAGAGAAGAGCACTTAAACAGCCAGATGGCTGCACTGGAGTTTCCACTGGCCACGTTGGAAGGGGCTTAGAACATCCTGAGCAGCCTGTCCTCTCATAAACTACTCCCATTTGGCTTCCAGAATGGAAAGAGGAATCAAAGGAGATGCCAGAAGATGGACCTGAGAGATTAGCTGCCTGAATGATCTATAGTGCATCTCAGAAGCTCTGGCCTGGCACATCTCCTTAATGCTTAAAAGAGTCCCAACACTTGGGTTGCCATTCATTTTCTGGCGAATAGTTGCTGCGTATTCTACAGAGAGGTAGGACAAAAAACATTAGCTACCATTGAAGTAAACGAGAATTTTACCACAACTCCATCTGGAGCTAAGCATTGCCCAGAGGACTCTTTGGAAGTGGCTTTCTCAAGACTATTCTTTGGGGCAGCTTGTGTATTGATGAGCTAAATTTCAGAAGTCTCAAGAAATACACGAAGCTGTTTGCTAGAGCTAGCTGTATGTAGTTCATTAAAAAGAGGAGGTAACGATTTACTCCTTTCACCCTCAGAACGACTTTGGAGGCCAACGGCTTATGCATCTTTCAAAGAAAGCCCTGCATTCTCCTTGCAGGCAAACGGAACGCCTCCAAAATACACATACCCCTCACTGTTCAACATTCCCTTGGAAGTACAGCTTTTCACTAAAATCTATTTAATTAAAAAAAAAACAACTCCCATGAGGTAAATATTCATCTGTTCCCAGTGAATTCATCTATTACCAGTGGCACAAGTTTTAACAGTCAATGCTGTAAATTTCAGCTCTTTCGGAAAACAAGTCAGACAAAACCATAGTCAGAAGGCCACCTCCCTGGGGGAAACATGTTCAGGCAGATGTGATGCAGAGCTCAACTGAAGGAATGAATGGGTCAGGCTTCAGGCAGCACACAGTAAAGTCTTCATTCTTCTCTTTTTCTAAAAGGCACGCATTTAATCTCTTGGAAGGAAATCTGTTGCTCTTTGGTTTATTACTGGCCATCTAAGAAGAGTCTGAGAATGACTTAAATTGATGGAGAGATTCATATCTTTAACAAGAGAGGAAAGAAGCAGCCTAGCTGACACATACAGATAACTGGGCATTCAACATTTGGCTGAAAAGAGTTCTGACAATATTTTCTCGAAATATATCTTCAGGGTTTCTTCTAGTTCTGATATTACTGCATGTCACTGAACACACTTTTGTGGTAACTGGTTATGGAAGAGGCCCATGTAATTCAAAGACAGTATGTTAAATAAGGGATTGAAATTATCTGGGAAAAAGCACTGTACAGAAAGACATTCTTCTGGGTTTCTCCAAATTAGAGTTGGTTTTGATATGGCTGGGAATGTGTGAGGTCAGCTTTATCTGAATCTTGTCAGCTGTCCAGACGTGAAGCCTAAATCAAATCTGGAGCTGACAATCCCATTTCTACCAAAGCTACAATGTTTGTCTTCCAATCATTTTCTTTTCCTCTAGACAAATATCTTAGAAGTTAATAGTTTTTTCCTTATAAAACCTCAATAAAAGAAGACTCATGATCCATCCTGTGCTCTTCTCTGAAAGAGTACAGCGTTTGGTAGCAGACAGATTGAACTCTTTACAGATCGGGGACTTGAATCCAACATTCAATTATTTTGATCCCTGACAGCCTGAGGTGTGAATTTTCTCCAGGGCCACTGAAATCATTTGATCATACAATGTGACCTCCTCTGTGACACACACCAAACATTTCATTTAGCTAGAGGTCCAAAATTCTTGGTCAGCACCAAAGGCAACCCGCCCAAAATAGGTGCAGAGAACAGGAGAAATCAAGGGTGGCTGCTGCTCCTAGTTGTGGTAGGGGCGTGAGGCAGCCACGGGCATCTGCCAGCAAATCCCAAGGCACTGGGGAGGTTGGATGAAAGGAAAGAAAAGAAAGGAAGGGAGAAAATGAAAGGTAACTGTGTTTAAAATTGACTCAACTGTTACTCATCTAATTCTCATCCTACAGCTATATTGACATAATATTCCCATCTCTCAACTTCCTTTTTATTTCACCCAAAACCTCACTTCCCCTGTTCTCAGCCCTTCATCCCTTTTTCCTCTTCCGCTGATTTCACCCTCCCCCTCCCCCCTTTTTTTCTTCCAATTTTATTTAACAGTAACAAGAGGAAGACTCCAGGATTCCCTGGGTAGGAAAATTCAAATAGGCCTACCCAGCTAGAAAGCTTTGGCTGCCTCTCTCAGCCAGAAGTTTCCCAGCATAAAGAGATGCAATTAACGTGAGACTTGAAAGTCAAATACTCATAACTACATTTTCAAAATAGATCTAAAAATAGTAACAGAAGTTGTTATTAGTCTTCCACAGCAGAGATGTTCCCTAATTTCCCATAATTACAGCTAAGCCCCATGCAGAAAGGGTATAATTAGAAAAATAAAAATGTTTGTTGAAGCATTCAGTTGGTAGGCCTAAAATTGTAGTTTTAAGCCATACATTTGTGATTTCTAAAAATTACAAGCATCGGGTCTTGTAACAGGAAGGACTTTTATACAGGAATATCAAGTCAGTTTTATATTGGAAATTAGCTTTTTCTGGAATGCAGAAACAAGAGATTGCTGCTGTGCCTATTCATTGTTAATGTCAGCAGAAACTGATGCTGACTTCAGGCAGAGCTGGTACAAACACTGCAACAGAAAGAAATCCATTGATATAAGTAGACTCCTCTCTAATCTGCACAGAAATGGATTTGTGCTTTATTGAATGAAATAGAAAAAAAGCACTTTGCAAATACTTTTGATGCCTTACTACAGCCCTCCCACAAACAATTAATCATCTACTTTATTTTTCAAAGGAAGAAATTACACATGTGAGAATCACAGAGATCACAGAATCAGAATGAGAATTAACTTGGAATTTGAGATAGACTCTACCACAATATATCTAGCCAGGCTGGTTCTCATCTTTATTCATATTTTTTCATGCTACTCCTGACAACCCTCACAATGACTGAAAACTCCCTGGAGCCTCACTGCTTGTGCTGTTTGTCCAGTGTGGAATTAGATATCTATTGGACGTTGCTCCCAGAGTCTTAGAGATAACATGGCTAAATTTCAGCATCAGTGATAAATTGCATGAATTAGGAAACTACCCTTGCGATGAAGAAACATCTCCCACACATTATTAGCCCTTTCCTTTCCTCCCACATCACATTTATTCACAGCTTCTTCATAACTGAAGAAAAAATATTCACACCACCATAGCCCACAAACATGTGGAGGCTCTTTGTGTTGGTAGAATTGTGAAATCAAATAAATTGATCATAAGAAAAACCTAGAGCTTAAAGTATCCTCTTGGAGAAAAATGGTGACAGTAAAAGATAAAAACCTCCCCAGGAGAAATGAGTCATGGGTACCTGGAAAACTCAGCTAGTCCAGCTGAACAAGAAAAGGGAACTCAATACTACAGAGTTAACTAAGGTACAGTTGACCTTCACCTACAAAACTGAAAGGAGTTCAATTCAAACGGAATTTAAAGATCAGTCATCATTTTCTTTTGTTATCTGGATGCTCCAGAAACTCTTGTAGATCTAAAGACAATGAAAGCTCAAATGAAAACAGTCACGTTAGTTGTATTCAGTTAAAAGCAATGAGCAGCTATCATCCTACTCAGAACCTCCATGTTAGCAGAACCTCCAAAATTCTGCACTTATTCCCAGCACAGCTATCTCCATAGTGTCTGAAAGACAGCAATGAACACCGGCTCCCATCTCTGTAGTCAATACCATTTTCCAGGCTTTGTTTGCTTGAAGCTTATTTCAAAGACAAACCTCCATCCAATATTAAAGCAATCTGTAATTGATCAGCAGGCCCTGATTCAATGGCCATAGGATCTCTCTCTTGCTGCATTATGATATATATTCCTTGATGAAACAGCATGTTACTTTTCTAGACTTTTTCCGAACTCTAGTCCCAGCCTCACAACTCAAGACACGTTTAAGCACCTTGTGGTGCCTCAGCCAAACTGCAGAAGATGAGGACCACTTGCTTTCAGAGATCCCAGTTTTTGCTTTATCTTCACAACTTGACAGGATCCAGCAAGAAACTTTGCTCTCCCAGCCCTACTTGTTCAAACAACTGACCCTGATCTCAGCTTTGCATACACTGAAGATAGCTCAACGTTTCCAAGAAACAAAAATAGAGTCTTCATTCTTGGGTGACCAGGACCCTACTCTACCTCTGATCTGACAATATCCAGCAAGAAAATATCCCACTGGGGCTTGCTTTCTTCAATAGCCTCTCTAACCCCAACACTAACTTACCCATCTCCACAAACAGAAATTAGCACTTCAGTCATTACCAGGTGTGAATAAAATACATCCTGCAGCAGTCTGTCAGCCCTTTGTGTCTATTGTTTTCACCAGTAAATCTTCCTCTGCATCCCCAGCTAAATCAAACACTAAGCCTAATCCCAAAAATCTACCTCCAGGTCTAACACAGATATCCCAGCCAGCAACTGAACATAATGCCAGCTGCACTTTCTCAGTGGTTCACATTTGAAGCCTGTTTTTACAGGCAATACAGGCTTCCTCCTCACAGGAGCAAGAGAGATTTGTCAGGGAGAAGCTATACAGTATAGACTGGGCAAGGGTCATCCAATAACACCTTTGTAATGCAGAAGATCCAACTTTCCAGAGTGCACTTCCGGAGAGAATAGACGGGACAGGAAATGGGCCAGCCCACATGATAACGTCAGTGTTAACTTTAGTAAAGTGGTACAAACACAGTATCCTGTTCATGGAAAGATGGAGAAAGAAATGCTATTCAGAACTTGTATGACAATAATTACACTTCCTCATTAAGGTTCATGTTGCTGATTACATCTTCCAGTTATATGCAACAAGCCAAGCTTCCATGCTGCACTTTAAAGAAACTGAATGAAAGACTATTCATGCTATGAAGCTTCCTGTCAAATCATTAATGAATAAAAGAAATCATTTTTGAGAATCTTCTTATCAAGGGAGTTTGTAATACTCATTATTTACCTGTCTTAGCTGGAATAGCACAAATAAGTTTATAAATTTCTCCTGACATTTTTCACTGCAAAGGTTGTAAAATAGCCCTTTGATGGATTTTACTCTCAGTAAATTTAGCTGTTAGTCAGTTAATACTCAGTATGTTACGAATCCTTAAACCCAGCTCTGAAATCCCTGATAAATAAATGTCTTAATGGTGGCTCTGTTTCTTATATTTTGGAATAATAACACACTGGCTTATCTACAGGTCCAGACCTGAAAATAAAGCCTCCAAATAGCTTTTTTTTTTTTTTTTTTTTTTTTTGTGATAACTGAAGCTTACAACCAATTTAACAAAAAAATGTGAATAATTCCAGGCAAAAGAAAAAGAAAGAAAGCAATCAATAAATATGCTTTTAAGAGGGCAAAAACAAACAAACAAAAAAGTAGTTAGGAGTCTCAAAACCATAAAGAAACGTAAGTGAATGCTTGGGCTCCAAGTTTTCGTAGTATTTTGGAGTCAACGTTAAGAGTTAATCTGAAGCAACACTTATTAAATTTCTTGAAGGAAAAAACTTCATTACACATCAACTCCATATTAAATATCTCGAGTTTTAAACATTCTATCAGATTGAAAAGTTCACTATGTGAGGCACAGCATACAAAATGCGATGCTGTTGAAAAAACAAATTGTAGATGTGCTATTTTACAACAACATTAGCTGGTCTTGCTAAAGATTATACTCCTTTGTACCTTGTTACTCTTACTTATAATAGTTAAATTAGTTTCATAGGCTGCTAGGCTTCCTTCCTTTCTTCCTTGCTAAAATTAGTTGTTCATGCCTGAACTTATCACCACCGTCCTCCCTGAAACCAATAGTTTTTCCAAATCATGGACTGAATGGATTTTAATTTTTTGTCTTGATTGCAATTTTTCATTCTGTTTGAGTTCAGGATCAGGTCAGTCTGTGCCAGACTGCTCAGGAAGTTTCAAATATAACACTGTAACACCATGGAAAGCAATAAGGACAGCAGACCAGCAAGACCCCAGGCTGCAGCAAATGAGGATTTGCTCAAATGCAACAGCCATGGGCACAAAAATAACAGGAAAGAAGCTGCTTACCTTCTGAAGGCCTCTGGTATGCAGGGATCTCCAGCAAGAGCCCTTTGCTACCACTGCCAACCCTTAAATGAGGTCTGGGAAGGGGTGGATCCTGGCTCCACCGTTTCTGCTCACTCAGGTACATTGCATGCACCTGGGCTCCTCTGTTGGCCCTGCCTTCCCACCAGGTGCTCAATCACTGCTTCAGGCCAAGACTCAGCATTTTCACTACAAACACAAACCCCACTTAGCAAACTATATTGGTGCTTCTAGACTGAGACACAATCTATACCTTAAATCACTCTGTACAATTTTTTTCCCCTGAGTATACAAGAGGGAATTCTAGAAAGCAATTGCAAAGTCTGATGTACAGCCTTACAAAGTAGCCATCACAGATTCCTCTAGAGAGGTACATCCAGAACAAGAGCCTTGCAGGTAATGTGAAGCATCCCCCCTGTAGAAAACATGTCCCCTTGGCCATGAAAGGAACACTGGGAATCAGTTCTATGCATACAAAAATAGTATTTGTTACTAACTCCTTGAAGCTGGATTCCTGTGAAAGTAACAGGCAAGATTTTTTTTTTTTTCCTAAGTCCAGAAGTGAATTTAAGATATCCATATCCATACAGGAAGATTTAATTGCTGAACCCAGGTAAACTAAACTGACCCACAGAAATACTACTCAAATGTACTTACATTTGCAAAGTTTAATTAACATCGTAGAACACAAAATTTTCTACTTTGCATGCAAAGAAAAAGAAAAAAAAAGGAATAATTGCAAAACAAACAAACAAACAAACAAAAACCCTGAAGCCATACTTTGGTTTAAAGATTAGAATACTAAACAAGGCAGTTTGGAGAAATACTTTCCTGAAGAAAAAAAATCCAGTTTCTTAAGGAACTCTTTATTTACTATGTGAGCTTCTTTCAAAGCATCAAATGAATTTTGTGCAAAGCAGAAACATGCCACAAAAAGGCAATTGTATAAAAGTCTGTAACGTGGAAAAAAATGCATTGCCACTGAATAAAAAAAAAAAGAAAGAAAGAAAGAAAAAGCCAGTTTTCAATCTCCTGACTCTACGGCTAGGAGCAGGAGAGGCATGCTAACTATGAATGTCATAAAGATTCTATGTTATTAATAATTTCTAATGCTATTAAAGCCAGATGGCCATTCAATTGGATGTATCTTTTGCCTTTGCTACAGCCTCCAAAGTTCTGCATTTGATCTCTCCCTCTACCTATTTCCCTTCTGATCTTGTTCCCTGATCTGTTTCAAGAATAATCATGTCACTTTACATTTCCCCCTCATTCTTTCCAGATATGTCCTCTAAAGACTCCAACATGCCTTCAATTTCCCAGTATGAAAGAAGTCCAAGCACATCCTGGGTTTCCTTCTGCCTTCATTGAACAATGGACAACTTGAAGCAGTTGGTCTGGTTTCAGTCGGTGTTTCCCACCAATAACCTGGATGAACAGATAGAATGCACCCTCAGCAAGTCTGCTGATGGTATGAGGCTGTGAGGAGTACCTGATACACACAAAGGCTGTGCTGCCATTCCATGAAACCTGGATAAGCTGGAGAGTTGAGCAAAGAGGAACCTGGTGAGGTTGAACAAGGGCAAGTGTGGAGTCCTACACCTGGGGAGGAATAACTGTATGCATCAATACAGGGTAGAGGCTGGCCTGCTGGAAAGGAGCTCTCCAGTCGGGTAAACAAATTATTCAGAAGATACAGCCCTCCTCATTGAGAGTGAAATAAGGAACGGTTAATTCCTTTGTGTTAAAGAAAATTGGCTTTTTTTTTTTTTTCCTCCATTTAAATTTCTCATTCTTCCATCACTGGAATTTGGATACGATGCAATAGGAAGAATGAGAATGGGTTCATGTAAAAAAGAGGTTTTTTTCTGGGATAGAAAAATTCCTCTAGGAACCATTCTGTCAGACTACAATAGAACTCTGTTTTGCAGTAATTCAAATAAGGAATTAATAATAATTAAAAAAAAAAAAAGCTGATGTAACAACACACTTGTATAGAGCAAGAATTTTAGACACTAGAATAGATCATATCGCCTGAAATAAAGGTAGTTTGAGAGCTTAATTTTAGTTGCAGAGTGCAATATTCTTTATTTTATAGACATCCGAAACCCAATATGAGAGCAAGGGGAATTTCTTCTTAAATGAAAACAGACTTCGGGGAGCAAGACTTGTTTGGTTTACATTTTTTAGCCATGACCTTACTTGTGAGACACTGTGGTTTCAACAACTACATTATTGCTAATCTGTGCTGGAAATTTTAAAGTATTTACTTGGAAAGGGTTATTTCTGCATTAATTGTGTAGTTTTCCAAAGTCCTAAAGATAAAAAGAGACAATGAAGACTCTAATTTGTACACTAGGGGGGAAATTTTCTTAAACAGTAATTTCAAGATAGGAAATGAGTGTACATGGCAAACTTGTAAAAATGTTAGTATTAAGAAGCAGTTATGGTATGTCTTTAATATTAACATATTACTGAAGGAAAACCATAACAGTAGGAACAATAGGAAAGACATACAAACAACACCACTACAATTATTTACTGTGTCATGGACTAGAACTCTATGGTAGCTAAATAGTGCAGCAAACTGAGCAAATGAAGCTTGCCTTTTGCCCCCCTGCAGATTTTGGAGATGAATGTTTAATTTGGAAAAAGGATGGCCGAGCAGGACTTACTCATAAAAAAAAAAAAAAAAAGAGTGTTTCCTTTTAAAGAATAAATGTGTTTACAAAAGCTGGAGTCATCTGATATGCATCAGGTCAAAATAGTAAAAACAGGGCAGGGGGAGGGGAATAAGCAATTTCTGTTGTATTTTTACATGCTACAAGTAACAAAGAAAGAAAAAGAAAACAAGAGAAGTCTCTGGAAATGCTGAGACCTCTTTGAGGCTGAGAACTGGTACAATTACACTGGTCACATTTACATCTGTGTGCAGCACTGTGTTCTGTGCTGGTACTGTTTCCCTCAGGGATTCTTCCAGATTCTCTGCCCTCAAGCTTCACTTCCCCATCCAAGGTTGCTCCTCTCAGAAATAATCACACAGAAACATCCCCTCCCAGATATTCCCCAGTCTTCACCCACAGCTTATGCTATTGCAAAACCCTGCACTCCTCTCTCTTCCAGCGTGGCCTGACAGCCTGGATCTCTTTTCTGTTGGCCTGCTTGGGTCTGACTCATTTACTGCAAACGTGTAACCAAAGCGTACACTTATATAAAATACAAACGGAAGCATCTTCCACATTTCCCTATATGCACACATGAGGAGGTGCAAATATTAACAGGAAGAAGATTCATTTAATGAAGGGAAGGGTCAGAATAATCTTGTTATCAGGTGATGCTTTGCTCCATCAAAGGAGGGCTGCAGCTGAGCCAGATGTGAGCTCAGGGGTCATTTCAGAGGACTTCCCTTTTCTGGCCAGCTGGCACATATTTGTGGTAGTGAACACTGGTAAAAACTACAGACTGTTGGCCAACAATTTTTATTAGGTTCTTCACTGACTCTGGATTTTCAGATAATAAAAGTACATAAAACATTCATCTAGCTAAAAGACTATATTAATGAGCTTTCTGATAGCAGTTGTAAACGTCTTTGTTAACTTCAAAGCTCACCTTTGCAGCATTCATTCACCTTCCCTTGAGGGGAGCAGCATTTGGTACAGAGAGCACGAGCTGGCAACCCTGCATTTGGAGAGTCCGGGGCCCCTCATCCAGAGCCCTTAGCAAAGGAAAGCAAAGATGGGAAGGACCCAGGTCCTCTCCACCCTCAGCCAGTGCACACAACCTGTGAGAAACCTCTGGCAGCCCACAGCCAGCTCTACAAAAGGAAGGTGGGGATGCCTAGAAGAAGCAGGCACAGAGTAAGCTGCAGCCAGCTGGGACACATAAAGCCCTGCACAGCACTACCATATTTTTATCTCCAGTGTTATTCCTATCTACTTGCACACACTGCCTTATTTGATTCATCTTATTAATGGTCCATCCCTCCCATAAGCAGTCAACTAAGACCAGAGTTCTATTGGGGTACACCAGGAAGTATTCGCTTCTCTGAGATGCACACTGGTTCCCCATAGGCAGAGCCCTTACTTTGAGGCAGAGCCCTTACTTTGAGGCAGGCAGGTGGCAAGTCTGGACAATGAAAGGCAAAAGGGAGTGTGCAGTGTTCACGTCAGGATTAACGCATACATTAATCAAGATTAAAGCTAAAGATTAAAATGGTCACAGATCTTACCACAGCACCATTCTCACAGCAAAGTTACTTCCGATCTGCCCTCTCATAAACCCAGAACCAATTAGTACTGAAACAAAGGTAGAACACTGAGCTCGATTACAGAGTGTACCTTCCACACTGCAAGACAATGAAGTGGGGAATACCAATGGTACTAAGGCAGCTCGTGTCCTGCATTGTGCTTGCAAAGTGCTGTGGTGCAAGAGGCCAAACAGGAGCTGTGAGCTGAACTTAGTGCAGAGAGGCAGCAGGTCGTGAAATCCCACCTGAGAATTTGCCATTTCTTGCTGTTTCGTACTGTGTGTTCTGTCTGCATGGGTAGGCCAAAAGAATTTTTAGACATAAATTTACTACTGGAAAATTTTTGTTAAAAAACCTCCTATAGGTTGTGCACTGAAAACGGTAGCAGGAAACGTAACATGAAAGCAGCACAGTCACTAGGTGCTCCACTCAGAGTAAAACCAAAAGAGAAGAAACGGATGAAGTTTATGTGCTGTATCTGACAAAGTTCCCACCTTAGGTTTCATGGGTTTAGGCTCATATTTTCCTTTAAAAAGTATTTTCTCCTTTCACTACAAAAGAAGACACACTGTCATCAGAGGAAACTCAGCAGACAGAATACTTTCTCTACAGTCAGGTTAACACTCACAACGAACTGAAAAAAAAAACCTGCACTGATAGTTTGGCTCAAACGTCTCCTTTTAAGCTTATAATAAAAACAGATAAAGCAATATTTCAACATTTCCTGTATTTGCTGAGTAAATAAAGGCTAGAGTCTTTACTTGGGCATCTGCCGATCTCTGGCAAATGGCTTTATCTACCATCTCCTTTGTGTTTATTGTTTGGGTATCAGAACTAAACATGTCTAAATACACACTTTGATTTTTAATACATTAATGTTAGCTTCTGTCATTGCAAGCTGATTCTTACCTGTACTTTTAATTTTGTAGCTTTTTATTTCTGTGCATTCTTCTGCACAGAGGGAAATCAACCTTCTCAAAATCAAATCTGCAGTATTCTGCCTTTACTGTGTGCTTTGCACTAAAAAAGACTACTTCATCATCATTAAGCAGTGGGCAAAAATTATACACTCTTGGTCCCATTAGTTAGAAGAAAGTTTCCATCGGTGCTGTCATGTTCAGAGACAGAATGTGGAATGGGACCAGATCTGGCTGCAGGGAAAGGAAAGCCACCCGGACATGGCAAGCAAGAGGAGCTACAGCTGGGATTGCTGATAGTGTGCTCATGGCACTGCCCTGAAGAGCCCTGCTTGGTAAAAGCACAGCGGTACATTCAGCACAGGTATGGTGGAAATATGCTGCTTTATTTTGTTCTCCTGTGCCGTCCTCCTTCCTTGTATTGGATGGGAGCCACTTCTGTGGCTGCTGAGTGCAGGGCCATGAGGAATTAATTGCCTGCTTGCCACCTGTATGCCAGATGCAGAAAAGAATTATTTCAGCTCACCTGTGGGTAAGCAGAAGTTCTTGGCTTTAAATCATTACAACTCAGATGTACTGCCAGCATGTGCTTTGGTTGCCAGACTTTCTCAGGGAGCACAGAGGGGATTTTCACACATGGGAGAATTTGCATACAGCAGTGTAAACACCCCAGCAGAGCAGGCCTCCAGCGACTTTTCCATCTGCCAGAACTGTGGAAGTTTCTAAAGCATGTGGCAAAAACAGCCCACAAACAAACAAACAAAGGTGCAAACCAATAATAAAAGTGAAGGTTTCTACTTTTATTGACAAAAGCAGAAGCCTGTCCAGGGCTACAAGATCTACTTCTGTGCTTTTACCAATCAAAACTTACTAAAATGTAACATTTGGGTTATAACTTTAGAAGAGCATTCTTAACTTTTTAATATGTAATACTTTAAATATCTAACGGAATCACAATAAGTATCTCTAAATGAAAACCAAGGATTGATGTATTCCCCTCTAATGTACGCAATGAATGCTAAAGAATTCCCCAAGTTTCCTGCAGAACCAACAACTTCTTACAGTAACAGCCTGTCTGCCTGTGGGAAGCTATCATCTCCTCAGCAATGTGCATGATGAAGACAAATCCTTGCCTTGTTAGAAAATGAGCCCTGTTAGAAGGACAGTGAGAAGATTGCTGCATCATTAGCACTGATTCATCTTACTCTTGACTGGTATCTGATACATTACAAATAAACTAAGGCACATTTTAACATCCTAATCACTTTCACTCGGTTTGTCCAGATCAAACAGAGGGAAAGAAGCCTCCTAAAACCAAACCTTAAAAAAACAACTTCTTTAGCCTTGCAAGTTGGATCTCGGTGTTACAAAAACACCATGCCTCCAGAACTTCTGAATTTTGGTGGTTTATCAAAGTACATTTAATTTTGCTTTTGTTCAGTACTGGAGATCAGATGCTCCAGAGTAGTTAAGAACTTTCTGTCTCTGTCTTATGACTTTCAGTGCTTTCTTCAACCCCTTGTCTCACACCCCATGATCACTCCTAATCCCTTCCTCTTGCTTTTCACTTTTTCAGTGAAAAAGAAAGAAAGAAAGAAAACACTTGCAACAAGATTAGTCTGCTCAATCTGCCTATATACACCAATTCCTCATTATTTTCTATATTTCTATGGCTCGCTGTTTAAATCCACTCTGTTGTCAGCAGATTTGGCCTTTTGTATACCTTTCTTTTCTCCTTTTGCCTAATGTACAAAGCACACTTCGACAGCCAGTTCTTATCCTCTACCTCTAAGTATTCTTATCTGACCTCATAATTTCTCCAGACAACTTAGAGAGATAACAGAAGTTTGTTGACAAGCTTCTATCTAATGTACATAAAAGTGACAAGGGAGTTAATGTGCAATGGAAAAGGGAAATTAATTAAGATGCATGCTCCTAGTAAAACCCCTAGGAATGTGCCAGTGAACAGTAATGCAGGCCATGGGCAAGACTGTTTAATCAAGAGCTATAAAAAACTCTTGTAAAGTAAGAGCCACAGTCTGTTTACTTTTATCCACGCAGGCTTAACTTTTAATCTAAATCAATCCTCTATTTTTCTCCAACGTGTTTTTTAAAGCTGGCAAGAAACTACTTCCTCAAATGACCCCATGTGAGCACCACAAGTCATCGGTCATATAACATGAGATGTCACAGAGAGTGTTTGCATCCACTGTGCAAACCAGCAGCTTCAGCAAGAGTAAAAAGAACAGTACAGTAACGGACTTCTGCTTGTGACAAAAAACAAAACAAAACAAAAGAGAAGAAACCCTCACAAAGTAGCTCACAAAATGGCTGATTTAGGCTCAAAAATAATAAAAGGGGCATTGTGAAATGAATAATGAAGATCGGATGTCTGTCACAAAGTGCTACCAATAAGACAAGAAGTATTACTATATTTGCATCCTCAATAAAAATTGCACTTCCTCGTTTGCCTTTCTCCTTACTTGAAATTAAACCATGTGTCTACCAACAAACAAGGGTCGAGACTTGGAAACTGGCTTCACTTTAAGTCTTCAGGCTCAAGCCACATCTAAATCTCAACCATTCTTCGTCTAAGACATTTCCTCCTCCAGACAGCTAGCCAAAAATCCTGTCCATGTTCTCATCATGTCAAGTGTTGCATCATCCTTTTCCCAAAAGTTAACAAGCACAATGTTCTCCTGCTCTGATCTAACTAGAAAGCAACCATGAAGACAGCTTTCTCATCTTTCCTCGATTGCTTCCTTCCGCTGTCAGCCGCTCATCAATACCACTCTGCCTATCTGCCCATCAATATAGAAAGATCAGCCCCCGGGTCCACTCAGCCTGCTCATCATCACTGCTCTCAGCAAGGCATCTCTTGCAAAAACCTACATGTCCCATTAAACAAATACGAAAGCATTTTGCTGTCCTTCAAGCACAGACAGTTCCTCTGTCACAACACCCAGACAGGTGTGCTGCCTCAAATGGCCTCTCTATCTCCTTGCTCTACTTCTCCTTTCCTTTCTGACTGCTTGGGCCTTTCCGTTATCTGGCTTTGCACTTTGTGTTTAATTTGTGTTGGGAGGTGAGTGAGGAGAGGCAGGAAGGATGTTGTAGATACCACTTTTACACAGGTCACAACAGAGGTCTTCATGCAGAAGCATGCTTCCCAGACACTGCAATAACAAACACACACAGCACAGCCAGCAGAGGCGGATTTGTTCCTCAGTTCCACCTGTGATGCTGAGCAGCCAGAGCAGGCACCAAGCTCCCAGGCAGCAGAACTCTGTGCCTGGGAGCAGGCCCACACTCCGGCTCCCCTCGCCTTCCTGTCTAAGAGGATGTCAGGAGACACAGTGATTTCAGAGAAGAATCAAAAGCCTGTCGGCAGCCCACGCCTGCAGCCCCACAGCGTGATTCACAGCTACCCACTACACATTCTCCTGCCAAGATGACTGCAGTCCCGGCCTCTCACGCCTGGCTGACACACTGCAAATGAGTTCTCGGGGTCAGCGATCTCACAGCAGAGGCCAGGAAAAGGCGAGCAGTCATGTCACTGAGGGGAGGATCAGTGCTGCTGCTGCTGCACACTGTGTTGTGGGAAACAGAGGGTCAGGGCTCCGACATGTTCCAGGACATCAACAGTCAATGTGGTAACTGTAGGAAAGTTGTCAAGATGAAAAAGTGCTCATCTACCTGCTAGAAGGAAGTAATGGACAAGTGTTGCAGTGAGAAAGGGGTTCTGCTTGGGATCATTGCTTCTCTTCCAGCTGTGAAGGCTGAGTGCCCACTTTAGAACAGGAGAAAGTCAGCTGTACTCCGAGTGCCTGGCACAGACCAGCATGAAGCCAGCTGGATCAGGTCCCATGAAAACACACAGCCACACAGCTCTGGAGGCTGGTGGGAACCCCTGGGACCAGTTCCTTCACCCTGCTGCTCCCATCTGGCTTCAGAAGCATCCACAGACCCCAGGAAACTTTTGTCACTTTGCTCACCTCAGGTTGCTTACGGATTTTTTGTACTAGAAAAGCCAAATTTTTGAGGTAACAGGAGGTGGCTTAAACCAGACTGAGCTATCGCATGAATGCCTGCAACCACAGAGACACTCAGGATATCTCCACTATACACACATTTGCTCCTCGACTCATCTGCTTTCTCTGCATCCTCTGCCAGATGCAGATCACTATCTGCTGGAAAGCCACACAGCCTCTCATCTGCATGCAAGAAAAACAAGCACATAGCATCAAGAAGTCACTTGCACAATGATGACACTGTGTCCCAGACATCTTCATTATCTGTGCTGCTCATGAAGGAACTGGGGGCGGGAGACATTGAAAACCTCAGCATGGGAAGCATTTTGGTTGACATTCCAGTACAAACAGCTTTGCTCTATTAGATCGTTTGCTACTAGAAGTGATGACATCAGGATTTGAATACACCCTGATCTAGATTTTCAGAAGTCCATAAAGAAGATGAGTATCACAATCCACCCTCACACGTATGTACTGATTGATTCAGGATAAATAACATATAGAGAGAGTAGGGTGGAGCTAGATTTTGGGCAAAGATACAAAGTGATCTGGTTAGGAAGTGGGAGAGGTAGGATTTTATTTCCATAAAGTGCCTGGGGAATTTGTATCTTTTGAGAATCAGCAGGAATACTGTAAGCTGATTAAGTGACGGTCAGACTAATTTCCTGGTCCTGCTGCTAATGCTTTTAGCCATTGTCATCTGATATTTGGACAATGATTCATCTCGTACTCATTAGTAGTAAAATATTATTTTTCCCTTGATGATATGTCTTAGCTAAACTGGAAATAAGAGCATATTTGGAATCCTCTGAGAATCATGTCTGATACAACTTCCTTCAGGAAGTCACCTGGCAGATCTGGGCTTTGCGCTAGGTACCCTCAAAAAGCTGCTGCTGTTTTACAGCAATGTACCTAACAATACCTTAATGAGGAGCCACAAAAACCCCTACTATTCCTCAAAGCATGAAGACTTAAAAGTATCAGAAGTTTTCTCAAATAAGTGTCAAATCAAACTTTTATACTTACAAAGAACTCAGAATCTTTAATTGAGAGGATAAGTGAGATTATGTTGTTAATCAATTTTATTTGATGATTTTCAGTAGTCCTTCTTAAGCTTTTAATAGGAGATGGATGTTTCTAACCAAACTGAGTTAACAGGGAGCACATTTCTATCCTCTAAGTGAAGAAATACTTTGATGAGCACTCAAAAATTACTCACTGTTGCAGTCCACTTCCAATTTTCCCCCTTGTGGCTGTCCATGCCATAATGACAAGGTAAGCAATTTAGCAGTAAGAGGTTGTAATGAATTATTACAAGCTCCTTTCACAACCTCACTGATCATTCAGCAGCTCTCCTTGAGGCATCCTCCACCTCTTCTATAAATCACATCCCACAGCCCTGCTATTCCAACCATGTTTCCTTCTGCATGGTGCCCAGCTCCACACCCTGTTCGTCATTTCCTTGGTTTCCACATCCCCCATGGCTTAACTTGTTTTCTAATCAAAGTAATCTATCAGGATTTTGTCTTCCTCCTCCCTAAGGAAAACAGTAGCATCCAAAGCTATTAAACCTTCCTTCACAGGAATCAGAACGCTGATGCTGTTTTGTGGATATATTTTATTTTCCTAAAGAAAATAAAAGGCAACGATACCAGCACACAGCCTTCTCTTGGTCTCACAGTCAAAACTTCCTTAAAAGTTGCATAGCAGCACTAAGAATCTCAGCTCTGATTCTGACACTTTTTGCACAAAGCAGTGTCCCAGTCTTTTGAACTTCAAGTTCTTTGAATCATAGAATCACCAAGGTTGGAAAAGACCTCTAAGATCATCCAGTCCAACCATTCACCTACACACGTCCCTTCGTACAACATTAAATGTTTCTTCAACACCTCCAGGGACAGCGACTCAAGCACCGTCCAGGGTAACCTGTTCCAGCACCTGACCACTCTTTCGGAGAATAAATTTTTCCTAATGTCCAACCTGAATCTCCCCTGGTGCAAATAAAACGCAGACCAACCCCTATCTCACCACATTTCCAATAGATTTTAGGCTCTGTTTTTCTCTAATCCTGCTCTGCCCAGCATGTTACTGAGAGTTTCTCTGCTCAGTCTTTTTCACTCCCTTCTTTGTGCATTACATGGTTGGATATTACAGTGGCCTTCAGAAGAGAACAGAGTTCAACAAAAGAGCTTTGTAGACAAAACTCATATAAACTATCATGACCTCTATAATAAAGAATTGAAGATTAGTTTCAACTCTGAATATGTGATATCTTCCTTGCTACGTAGCACCTACAGTTATGACTTCTGTCAAGTTAGAAAATGTATTCAGAACAGACTAAGCAAGTAGGAATCAGATTGCTTATATGTTGCAAAATAATTCTTGGTGATAAAAAAAACACAGCAGTTAGGGGATGAACTCTGTTCTTGTAAAACAAACACAAGGGAGATGATTCAGGAGCTGTAAAATGCTAAACAATCAACTGCTTTAAGGAATGGGTGGATGCAAATAGTTGCTCTCACCTTTTTGCTTCATTCAAAGACAAAAGCAGTGCTTACAGATTCGATTTCTGGATGATTTCCAAGCCCAAAATAACCCTCCAGTAAAATGGGAGCCTAGTGGTAGGAATTTCATTATTTTCAACATCTGGCTTATGTGAAATGAATATACCAATTGTGCACAACACCATCAATTGTTCACATTCCCTGAAAGCATCAAATCATCCTTCTAAGGAAATGAAAGGATTAATATAACCTAATAAACCACACTACACATCTAGGAAAAGCTTTTCATTAATGAGATTACTAGATGAAGAATCTAATGTGCAGAAAATAGATGCATGAATTCCTGATTGCTATGCAGTATCAGTAAGATAATTCTGAGTAAGGAAATGAACATTACAGTTCTGGGCTATTCCATTGTAAGTATCACACAGCCATCCTTCTCACTCAACCTGTGGCCAGTCTGTATCTTTGTAAAGTAAAATATACGTAGGCAATACAGGTGTATATGCCAAATCTTAGTTTTCAATACAATGAAGTCCAACTAAGTACCAGTCTCAGTACAGGTTATAATTCAGTATTGCAAATCTCCAAGAAAATCTTTCAATTATCCAAAATTCCAGAAATATGTTTCAAAAATTGTAACCTGTCCATTCAGTTAAAAAATATATACACATTAATCACTAAGAATCTTTTTACAGGTCTGACAGCAGATACATTTAAGACATCTTAAAATCTTGGCAGATGAAAGGCTACAAAACATGACAGGCTTGCAGAATTACCTTGTCTGCAGTTTCTGATTTGAAGAGGTATGAAATAGCATCACTTCTGACTGTTGACGGTTTTTCAATTTACACTCCCTTAAAAGGAGGTCCACCATAAGGTAGAACAAGAACCAGGCAGCTTTTGGAGGCAAAACTAGCATTGCAGAGTAGTGTGGCATCACAAAATAGAACCTGGGGGGAAAAACACTCCAGAAAAAGGATGAATTGGAACTATAAAGAAAAAAAATGTTAACATTCAGCACAGAGCAATTCACCTTGCTGCAAAGATAGAGTGGGAAGGCGATGGCACACATAGTTAGCTTTAGCCACTGCTTAGACTAATAATTTTCACCAATTTTGTTCTATCACCCTAATAATCTTCCTCAGGGTCTAGCAGGAAAGAAAACTCCCCCTGTACCACAAGAAAAATTCCGCTCTTTCTGTCCTTAAAGGTCATTATTCCTCTTATTATGAAGTTCGAAAAACCCCAGAAAATGTTTCAGATCCTTGTACTTTTTAGTAAGCATTTTTATCCCCTTCTAGTTTCAAACGTTAGTTTCAGCTTGTAGGAAACATTGCTTAAGTACTCATTGGCACTTCCGTTTTTTCAAGGGAAAGGATTAATTTTCATTTTGACGTGCTGCAATCCAAAGCCAATCTTCTGCCTGTGAGAAAGGATTAGGGCCCACGCAGTTTTTCTTTCATTCTTTCTGTTCTGCATTATCAGAATTTGCATCATCTGGGATTACACAACTCAGATCAATGCAACCAATACCTGCGGGCAAGGTGAAATGCTGTCAGAGTATTGCTCAAACAAAATAGGTTGCAGTGAGCTGCATTTACCTTCAAAAGAGGAAGTAGCACCATGTTGTAACTAGTTGTCGTCAGCTCAGGCTGACAGCAAATTGATAAAAAGAAACTGCATTAAGAAAACAATAGCTGGAGAGGCTTTTTCGCTTTCTCATTTGTGCAGTAATGCATTGAGCCATGTAGGAGTTGGAGAAAGGGAAAAAGAAGAAAGAGCTGAATCTACATTGTGCAAGGAGGTACATGGTGGCTGGGATGTAGAGCTGGGGGGACAGCTGGGCTTGATGAGACTAGGCCTGGTTTTGCTAAGGAGTACGATTTATAGGTATTTGAAAGATGAGATGTGGAAGGGAGTGGACAACATGGAGGGCTACCATCAAAAAGACCAGAGGTCAGGGTACACAGCTTGGGACAGACCATTTGGATCTATAAAACAGTCACGTATAAGAAGAAAAAGCCAGATGAACTCAATCTACAAGAGTCAGCTTCTTGACTTGCCTAGTAAATTTTTGGAGGCCTTAAAATTTTAGAGACAAGTAAAAGTAATTAATTTGTGATTTCTAGGGCAATTCTTCACAGCTATTTCACCTCCGCTTAATCCAGAGTACATTTAGTCCCCAGAAGGCTGGCTCATTTGATGATTTATCTCCTTGCTCCCAGGAGTTACGATAGTTTACATTACTATCATTCAGTCTTAGGTTATAAACTAATCTAAATTATGTAAACTAACAGGGAAATAACTGACATCAAAATAATACTTACAATGATGCTACAAACATTCTTAATAGTCAGTGATGACTAAAAAATACAGAAAATTACATACACGTGCAATTAAACTTCAACATTACAGTGGTTTCACTTAAAACTGCTGCTATTCTACAGCAAAACTTCATTACCTACTAATTTCAGTTCAGAAATATGGGCTCAAAAGTCCACAAAATACCTTCCTTCACTAACTTTCATAGACATTTGAACCTGATTTTAGGACAAAGATTGCTTGGTCCAGGTTGAAACCACCTTTCACTGCAGTGTTGTCATTAAAGATCATCCTGATCACATTCCTGCCTTGTTTCACTCTACAAATGGTTTCAGAAGTTGAGCATCCCAAGGCATACCCTTCTTTTCCATTAAAAAAAAAGGTATCTTAAGTCAAGGCTATACTTGTTTTGTAATCCACATCTAATGAGCTTCATTTTAAGCAGCATATCATTACTGTAAATATATGAGACTTCTTGAGGACTAGTAATAAATATGTGAAATTCTTTAAGGGCACTGTACTGCACTACCTTAGCTAACTTAGCCAGCTGGTCAAAACGCAGTGAGAACCAAAACAACAACAAAAATACACAACAGCAGCACAGTTTTACTTGCTGTGAGACCTCTTGTTGCAATGAAAGATAAGAAGACTCTTTTCATAGAAGACTTCTGGTATTATAGCATATTACATGAACTTATGAAAATAAGTGCAAATTTGTGCTTAATATGCACAGACCATCTGTCATATGAGCTGCCTTCTAAAATTCACTGCATCCTCCCCATTGCTCACTTATCCTTGTGGTGAGCCTGGCTCAGTTTGCTTGCTGACAGCACTGGCCACCACTGCTAACCTCAGCTCACCCTGCCACAAGAGTCACTCTCCCTTTTGGAAAACAGGAGTCACAGCACTGGAGGTCAGCTTCCTCTGAGGAGGTGTGATACTGCTGAGTTCACCATTAGGTCTTTTTTATAGAACTGTTTACTCTGGATCATGTGTTGGCTCCATGATTACGTCACATTTATATTCACTTCAAAGAAGAAGAAAAAAGCAGAACTATAGTTCAGATCAAAGCTGCTGATTGTGAGCTGTATATCCCTGTTTTCCAAGAATTATTATCTTCATGATTTACATGCCTCTACCACAAAAACCACAGAAACTCTGACACAGCAATATCTCTAGCTACCTGCATGTTTCTGTACTGTCCCACAAAATCCTTAGTTCTCATTCATGACCCCAAACCCACCTATTCCTACTCCCTCCCCACTATTCTGTCACTCCTCTGTCTCGTTCAGCCTTTTATCCAAAGAAGAGGTAGCACAGGCTGCAATTAATCTGAAGCTGCACACTCTCAAAGGGTCTCTCAGGCTACATTCACACAGAGAACTGTGGCCGGTTCTTCCCTGCCTCCTCACAAATTGGGGAGGTAAATCTCTCTCTCTCTCTCTTCTGTATAACTAAAGATTTTCATACAATTCATGAGTACCTACTGTCTTACAATCTCCCCTGCTCTGTCCAGTTCTGCTGAGTTGCCTAACACAAAGTACTGGAAGACCCTGACAGACACTGCAGTTGCATAACTACCATTTCCTTCTGAAGCTGGGCTAAAAATGGTACTATCACCACCACACAAGTTTCAGATGTCTTGTCCTCTTGTCAGCATGTCTCAACAGAGGAAAACCCTGAGGTCACTTCTGAGGTTGAACACATACGCCCCATTCTCCCAACCAGTGCTCCCTCTTGGTTCTTTGAGGTGTGCAGAGGTTTGCCTCTGTGAAACCACCAGCCACAATTCTAATTTACCGTCATCTCCGTACTTCTCACATCATATCCTATATACCATAGTTATATATGCATAATGGATATACACACAAACTACCCCAGACTACCTTACATATTGCTGGACAATCACTGGAACTGCAACACATATATTTTTAATAATCTCATCATGGAATTCCTGTTCAAGAGGAATTAAATCCAATTATTCCCAGAAGCCATTGGCAAGTCATTAGACTGAGCGTAACTTAAGTTCAAACCTTGCTTTTGTTCCTATATTAGTATTTTCCTATGCACCTGTGAGCAATTTTTAATATTAGAAGGCAGAAGCATTGTAAGTCATGGTACATATGAATCAACAGCTCTGAGAGAAACCTTGCACAATGGAATTTAATTCCTCAGTAGGCACTACACCTGCATTAAATAATCAAGATGTATAATAACAGCATTGGGAAATAAATAGTGCCTCATTATTACTCATCTTGTTTGGTTATTAGTGTTTTGTAGATCACATACATCCATCAGCTTTTCGGGTATCTGAAAGGATCAGTGACAGCTAAGTCAAATTTAGATGCTTATATTGAGGAAGTTTTGATCAAATCCTGATAACAAAGACAAGAATCAGCTTTCACAAAATACATAAAAGATTCCTTAGCTCTTGGTTTACAAACTCACTGCAGCTCCCAGGAAGGAGCAGGTACCAAGAAACCCACTTGGCAGAGTAGGTTAAAACATGCAACTGAATTTTTTTTGCTAAAGTAGTCAGAAAAGTTAGACTGGATATTTATTTTCCTCCGCTATGACCATTTGGTTCTGTCAGGATGGTTAACTTCTAGAAATGATCCTGATTCTGACGGTATGCATGCACTAATTTATCCCATTACTCTGTGAATTAAGAGACTTGAGAGATCAGCTGTGAAATGATAAACTGGTGCTCCATAGGCAAAAGCAAAAAAAAGTAAAAAAAAAAAAAAGCTATTTTCCATGCATAAAGAGCTTTGTTCTTTTGTTACAAAGAAAGTAAACTGGGTACCTCAACTTTCAGAGTAAAGCAGTGATATTCTGCAACCTGTGCCACGTGCAAAGGAAAATAAACGCTCTTCTTCTAAGAAATGGTTCAGCTACTCAAGGTATCTGTCTGAGTCATAAAAAGTGCACGGGAAAAGCAGAAGTTGTACGGAGCACATGGACTAAACTGTACAATTAACTTCATGATGCAAAGGAAGCAGACCAGTAGGCCCTGGGGAAATGGCCTTGTTAAGGAGCAAATATAGCAGTTAAGCGTTGGTGTGGCACTTCCAAAAAAGGGTTACCACACACCCTAATCGCCCCCCAGTTAGTCACCTCCTAGCAATTGGGCCCAAGCTGCCTAGCACAGAAAGCAGGCTAGGAGGGCAGAAAGACTGCCAACGGAAAAAGCAATTCCCACAAGCAAGCTGCAAGAAGAACTGGGCACTGTTAAGACCAGGGCAGGCTACAGCTGTGGGAGCAGAGGGACAAGGGCTGGACCCAGCCGACACTGTGGAGCCAGGCATTAAATGCTCCTTGGCTTTCCTCTGCACCACAGCCATTATTCTTCTTCAAGCTTTCCTGAGTACAAGCTGCACATACGTCACACTGGGACTGACCATACCAGAATGGCAGGATGGTGAGGCACTGGAACACATTGCCCAGATAAGTTGTGGGTGCCCCATGCCTAGAAGGCCTCAAGGCCAGGCTGGATGCAGTGTAATCAAGCCTGACACACCTGTTCGGAGTCCTCACCAGAAGACCTAACACTCATACTGTGGAGAGGACACAAACAGAAGCACTGGAGTTACCACCATCCACATACTTACAGGAGTTAAGGCCATTTCAAGTAGCACAGACACAAACCACGATCTCCCAAGACTAGGGCTGAGAAGGGGAAAGCCTTCTTGAAATGGTCTTAATAGAGGAGGCTCTTAACACAGAGAATCACCTGAATTGCAGGCAGAGCTGCGTGTTGCTGAGCACACAAGGAAAGAAGCAAATGCAGGACTCCAGAGGGCAGTTTCAGGATAGGCTGTGAGGCATAAGGCCCTACACACAGCAAGGCTGGTGTATGCAGTATATTAGTTTGTTCTCAACTGCTGGCTTTTTCCAGGCACGAGGAAGCAGTCATCTGACTGCCTAAGTGAAGAAACACTGCAAAACTGGCAATCCAGCTGGCAGTACTCACTCAGCTTCCTGAAGGGAGACCATCAGCAGCTGAAAAGTGTTTGGGAGCACCAGAGACAGAACAGCACCGCAGAAAGCACTGAATACACGAGGGAAGGAAGGCAGCTGGTAACCATTTGCTCTCTCTGTAAGCAGCTGATAAGGCCACCTCTGAGATTGCAGGTTTCTTAAGCTCTGCCATCAGCAGAGCATACTCATAGTGTTTAATTGCTCCAATTCTATGCATCTGTGCCATTCCCATAATTTTTTTTCTTTTTCTTTTTTTTTTCTGGCTAGCTTGAGAAACTGTTGAATCAGAGTAGCTCCAGAAGTTTTGTAAATAAATCACTTAAAGGGACTTTGTAATTACCCAACTGTGTTTTTTTCTTAAGATAATAGTCTACAGCTTCAGTAAATTCTGAAAAAGCATTTAAACAGCTTTACATCAATACACTTCTTAGCAGTACTTTTTCATATTACTTTGGTATTCATTATCATATCAGCTTAAAAACAGATTTTCAATAGCTCATCCTAGACTTTGGGCTATCTAATTTCCCCAGACTGTTAGCTATTCAGTTCTGAGGGCAAATGAAAGTATCTACTATTTAAGCTCTTCCTTGAAGTGCTGGTAATCCATTCTTCCACAGCTCTCTAAATTGTATATCTGTTGGAGACCATGCTTTCACTCCTTACATTGAAATAAAAAGTAATGGTTATGCCTGCCTGGACTACTAGTCGCCCATTTTGTCTTGGTTTTCCTACGTAAAATCCGGTATCTTAATACTCAGGTTTTTTTTTTTTTAACTTTATCTTATAGCTGACAATACAAAGGTATATTTGAATGTGTACCGATCAAAGGTGGAGTTACCTGTTGCAGGTTGCTGTACTTCTCCTTTCTCTCCTTCCCCTGCCCTATCCACATCTATACCCTTGCTTGTGGCAAGCTGTACAGTTCAGGTGATGAGGTGACTAGAAAGCTTCAAGACTTCTTTTTAAAAAGAAGAAAGTCTGAAAAGAAAGATTTAAAAGAATTTAAAAATTAATAATAAAAAAAAGCTCAGCATCATTTTCCACAGCTAAAAGCCTCTCTATCTGAATTCTTATTCCTTTAAGATTTTGGGATGCTTCTGTTAGTTGTTTTGGGGCCTGAGAGAGAGTGTGTGTGTGCGTGTGTGTGTGTGTCTGAGCCACTTCAAATTTCCACAAATGAGAAACACATTTGAATTTTTGGAAATCAACAGTCTGGTTGTTGTTTTTACAAGGAAAATGTACAACAAACACAACTCCAGACTGTGTGACAAAGACCGTTCTGGTTGGGTTATACTGAGCAATGCAGGACCAGCCTAAACATTTGTGCACACTGGCGCATACAAAGCCCAGCATAAAAGCCCAGAGTCTTAAATGCAGTTCATATGCATATGTAGGCTCACACTAATCAGTCCCTCAACTACAGAGAGAGCTCTTGAGAGAGCTTTTCTGTTTAAACTCATGACTTGATTTTTCAGAAGCAGACTCAAAATTGCTTAAAAAAAGAGTGCATGGATGTACACATGCAGGTAACGGTGAAAGCCAAACTGTGGATGAAAGAAAGAATGAGTAAAATTGCTGAGTCTGCTAATGTAAAGCCACGCCAAAGAGTTAGGTGCTGCTTCCAATAACTTTAAGGGGCAGTGTATGACAATTTAACATTCTATAATTGCTTTTTTTTCCAAAGTTGCTACAGAGATGGAATAGTCTGATATTGTCACAGATACTAGATAACACATTAGATTAATCAATTCTCCTAAAGACGTAGATCATTTTTCACAGCATAAAAAATCATGCCTGCAAGCTGTACGCTGTGTTGTTTTTCCCTGTAAGGTACTCGCATTTGGACAACAGGGATAAGGACAGAGCCATTTCCAGAAGTGAATATTGACTCACTGTGGCTCTGAACTTCTAACACTCTGAAGCACACAAAAAACACACTTTCCAGCACAAACTAAGAAACAAACAAACAAACAAAACAGCCTATTTGCAGTGTTGTATGCCTTGAAGTTGCAAAACTCTGTTATCATTTGGAAGCCTCAGCCTAAATTTCAGTAGAAAAATAAATAACAAGTGAGAATTTTGGAGCTCCTGAAACTTGTAAGATCAGACACAGAGTTCAATACTTAACCATGTGCCAGTTTTCATCTACAAACAGAAATGCACATAAAGTCTTATTATATTTATGTTCATCAAATAGGATTTTTAGAGACATAAAGCAGACAGTAGCAGCTTAAAAGGCCTCATTTTACAGCTTCAAAGACCTGTGCAAACATCCACTACCTGCTAACAAATCACAAGAGACAGCTAAGCTTCCAGCAGATTAGGTAGGAAGCCCATGGCACATCATGCCACGTTATAATGAGGAAGGAAGCTAGGAGAATTTGGGGAACAGAAGACCGAAAGTTGGTTTTGTTTGTGTGACCTAAACTCTTACCAGGCAGTGTTACACTGTTCATTTGCCTGGTGAAAACTTGCGGTAAGACTATGGGGGAAAGCAAATATAGGAAGTAACATCTGTAAAATCCTGTTTTAAAATCTCAGCCATCACGACACAGAACTTGCTGTGCTCTCACACTCGGTGAAACAGAATATGCTGAATTTTCAATGAAAACAGGATTAAAAAAACCCAACTTGTATTTGCTTTGTCTTTTTGTCTCCAGTGTATGTTTTTGTTTATATTTGGCTTTTCATTAAGTTACATAAGCCTGAGGTTACATGTTTGCCTGGGTCTTCTGCTCACAGTTTTTTCTCATATATACATCTGGAGTTATATTATAGCGCACTGTTGCAGAATGTGCTTCAAAATACCCACAGTATGCAAACTATTTCAACCTCTCAAGATGTAAAGCTTGTATTACCTACAAAGCATTGAAGAAACAGGGACGAGGTATATTAAGAACATCTCATGATGACACAGATTTCTAAAACGGAATGTAAATAAGTCATACTTGGAAAATTTTCATATGACAACTATTTTATTTGTATTCCAAGCTCATGCAATAACAAGCCTTTAAAACAAGATTCCAGCTCTGATTGGCAAGAAGTTCAGTATTGATATAATCTGGGGAAAATTTCCATATTTGAGGAAATGCATTCTTGGCATCTGTGTGAAGTCATGCCTACAGTTGGGATGTGAGGAACAAAGAAGAAGGTGGAACTCTCATGAAGTGGATCATCTTTTTGCATTGTCATTTTGAGACTCCTTCCTGCTGTCATTGCTGAATGTGACTCTCTCTCTCCTGACTTAATAAGTGCAATCCCAGCTTTGCCTGCAGGTGACTAGGACTCCTTCTCTAGCATTAAAGTATTTGTTATACCAACTGTTAAGCTTTACACGCACAAATTAATAGCACAATAATCCCTACGAGTACAATTACAACTCTTCTTGTGGCAGTTGCTCTTAGCTTCTTATAGAGACATAACAAATTCAGCCTTAACTTTGCTTAGAGAGTCAATGGTACATAAAACAGGCTATTAAAGTGCACAGTTAAATATATGCTTATATTATATGGCATAACCCATTAAAACCGCAGAGCATCCCCACCAGATGTTCAGGATTTGCTGAGTTAGATGGGATTTCTAGAACTGAGAGGGTAACTTTGGGATACCTCAGAATGGCCTCAAAGCAGCTAAGCAGCTCAAAGAAATCAGAGACTGCATTTTGCCTCCTGCATTTGAAAAAAAAAAAAAAAGCCACAAAAAGCCAATTTACTTTTCTTTGTAGCACATCCCAAAATACTTAAGATTATAATAATCAGAAAGATTTGGAATTTGTTCCTTCAGCTGAATAAACTCATAACAAAATTCCAGGTCTGTAATCATTTTAGGACTCCATTTTTGCTCTCAGGATGCTATTTTGTGTCATGCTTTTACCACTGACAAAAAGTGTTGCACTTCTGTGATATCCAGAGAGTACAGGCAGTTGCAAAGTAATGACTGCAGCATTTCATACTATTTATGAAGAAGTTCATCAACATTATTTCATGTTATCTAAAAGATGCAGAGTGTCCAAAAGTACTGCTCCCCCTAAACGTTCACAGAGTGGGAATTACTAAATGCTCTTCATTCTCCTGTATAAATAGCCTCTACAGGGTCACAAAAACCCTCTGGACTGACCAGAATGACAAACACATTTCTGGGTAATGATGCGTACGCATTCAGTACACTCTCTCTCTGTTATTTGCACTTTCTCTTTTCCTATCACTTTCCTGAGCAGTTTATTAGCAATACAGGATAGGTTATCAGCGTTAAAATGGCATACAGCAGATGTGGGAAACCCACGTGTGTTCCGCTGAAGGAAGCACTGAAGATCTACTTATATCTTCATGTGGGTCCTTTTCTTTTTTCAGTGGGATTCCTGTGAGACCTCATGGCTACTGTTTTACACAGAACTGTTCCTCCAGAACCGTGTGGCATTCAAGGCCAGGCTGGATGTGGCTCTGGGCAGCCTGGTCTGGTGGTTGGCGACCCTGCACATAGCAGGGGGGTTGAAACTCGATGATCATTGTGGTCCTTTTCAACCCAGGCCGTTCTATGATTCATTCTATGATTCTCTATCAGCATTCAGCCATGTCACTCTGTGCTTTAGGATCCTCCAAGTTTTGATTATATTCCCCTGAAATCTAAATGAAATATTAGATTTCTACTTTGCAGAAGCTCTCTTTCTATTCCTTGTAAGGCTTTTAAGTCCTAGAACTAATTAATTGGTGTGTTTGTGAAGGACCAATGCAGGGAATGTTCCTGTTCATTAAGGGGCTGCTTAATGTTCTGCTCTCATACTGTAAGATTAGTGAAAATAATTCAAGCTTCCCCAAGGTGTAATAATGAAATTTCACCCTGACTTTTAAAGTGCATTACTCAATAATCTGTTACTCTCAAATCAAAATTTACTTAAACATAATACAATTCTGAAGGAAAAGAAAGTATTTGGTTCGCTTTTGAAACAAATTGACAATATTTTAAGGAGAAAACCCTACCTCTAAAACTGAATTAAACTACACTTATGAAAAAGGAGTCACATACGTTCATAATATGAACAGAAGAATGAATAACTTGAAACAGAACATAATTTTAGAGGAAAGACCACATTTATTTCCTGTTAAAAACAGAAGGAACATCAAGATTTAAAATACAAATGTCAAAATTATTGCACAGTCAGCAAACTAGAATTGATTGCCTGGCAGCATTTTTTTTACAGCATCAGTGTGCAATAACATGCTCTGGCAGGTTCAACTCCACAAAATCCGTGCTGTGTACCTTCTCTGTTTACATCATAAATCATCTTACAGCAGTAAGATATTTTTTCTGGTGTATGTATAAAACGTTATACAGTAAAACATTAAATGCTTTATGAAAGCTGAAAAGAAGAGAGAGCATCTCTTAACACTTCCCTTACACTTTGACTCAAACACACTCTAGTAGCAGATATTTACTATCCCTTTTGCAGTCATTTAGCATAGGAAGTTCCAAGTATACAAACAAGTATATATATATTAAAAAGATTTGTTATAAATAGCCATAGATTTTATAAGTAGCTTCAAATATACAATCATCTTTATAGCTTTGAAAAATTAATGTCCCAGTATAGTTTAACAACAAAAAAATCATCCACAGGCAAATAGGCAAATATTCTTAATTAGGATGTGACTCTGTGTATGTCCCAAAGAGTCTGTCCCAGTGTGTGAAGTAAGGAGCATAGTTTGACTTGAATTTCAGATGATGGAGATCATGATGCGGTGCTCCTCCATACCAACCAAAAGGCACAAGTCGGTGAGTTGACCACGGAAGGTCATATCCTGAATGGTCCTCCACTGACAACCAGATGTTGACAAGGAAGAAAATCATTTCTGTCAAAGGATGGCATCCGAGGAGGAATGGATTGATGGCAGCAAAGAATCCCAGTGACAGCAGTTCCCATACACTGGAATACTGTGTAGTAAGAGCAAATGTTGATACGTGCTTGTGATGCACCTTGTGGATGGTCTTGTAGAGCCAAGGCACTCTGTGATGAAGCAAATGCCACAAGAAGTATTCGAAATCAAACAGAAGCAGGCAAACTCCTACTTGCAGCAGGACCTGAGGCAGCTCTGGAGCTATCACCGGTAGATTCGTTGGTTTCCAGTACCAGTGAAGAAATGTCACTGGGAAAATCCACACGACATGGTGATACACGCTCTGAATAAAGCAAGGCACCATCATTCCAAGAGTTGGATAGCTCTGTGGCTGGATTTTGTATTTTCTCAAGTTTGGCAGTCTGGTGCTTAAAAAGTCCAGTGCAATATATGGAAGACAGAAAGCCATGTATGCTGTAAAAGAAAACAACACTGGAAAAAAAGGTGACTTGATTAATGTCTCTTTTGCTCTGACAAAGTCCCAAAGAAACTGGAGGCAAAGCCTATCCAGCTGTCTCTCCATTGTGCAGCTGAGCAGCACGCTGTCCCGCACGCTGCAGTTCATGCTGATTGCAGTCTGAGGCTCCTCGAATCCTGTAAGCCTTTATCTAGGCTGCTCAGAAGACGGCTCCACCCCGAAACTCCTTATTTAGCTTGGCTTTAAGGAGGAAGTTCCCTTCCTGTATAGAAGTGGTGTAATGCATTGCAATCAGAATTAGCTGGTCAGGTAATCACTGGAACTCCACAAAAGACTCGCATAAGGAAAAATAAATTGAAACGTAGAACTCTCTAACAATGGAAGGGGGTAAGAATACTTTCCACTCCACTTAATGCATACACTTGAAAAACTGCTGTCTTTAATTCATTCTACCAGCCTTTGCTATCCTTTTGCCTTTATAAGTGAGGAAACATAGTCTATTACTGATTTTTTTCTGTGACTGCTACTAAGATGTATATGTACCCAAACTCCAGGTCTGACCCATGGATGTTTGGTGGTTAGTGGAGCTAAATTATAGCTACTACATTCAGACTGGAAGCATAGTGTAGATCTTGGAAGGTTTCAACTTAGCTTGTTTTATGCCCAAAGGATGATTCA
>PPHD01003157.1:0-32597 GCA_002909625.1 Bambusicola thoracicus
CAATGCCTAGCCTGCCACCAAGCAGCAGCAGCCTTCCCAACCAACTCCACTCCATTTCAGCTTTTTTTTCACATGATGTCATGTGGTATGGAATATCCCTTTGTCTAGTTTATGCCAGCTGTCCCTGGTTCTGTCCCCTCCCAGCTCCTTGTGCTCTGCCAGCCCCTTTGTTGGCAGGATAGCATGAGAAACTGAAAAACTGAAACATGCTTGGCTCCCCACAGCACTGCTCAGCAACAACTAAAACGTGGGTGTGTTATCAACACTGTTTTTCTTGTAAAGCCAAAACATAACATCACACCAGACACTGTGAAGGAAATAACCCTGCCACAGCTGAACCAGGTCACCTAGTTAAAGAATTACCTTTTCTTCAGGAATCCTGCAGCGCATGTTTTCCAAGTAACTTGATGTATTTTCCACATTGGTATATCTCAAAAGAATATGTGCAAAATCTTCCTCACTGATAGTGTTCATCCCATTAGAATAGGAAAGGAATTCTATCTCTAGAACCTCCGTTTGTAGGTTATCCATAAATCTGAAGCATAAACATGAATATAGAAAAATCAAGAATGTTTTGTATTTTTACTATTCTTGTATAAGCATGTCCATTAAAAGCCTTGTAAAATACAAAGCCAAATAGCATAATACAAATTATTTCCCTTTTTGTAGCACTGACTGTACATTTGTTAATTCCATCCATTCCCACACTGATGTAATTTCAAATCAATACAACAGCCTTAACTCAAAGATGAAGAGTTTCAGCAAGGATTAAAATAAATTACAAATTTAAGGATTATGCAAATCCTAGCTTGTGCTTCCTTAAATGTTTTCAGTGGGTCACTGAAATTTTTTAACATTTTAACATTTAATAATTTTAATTTTATTTTGGAATTTTTAATTTTTATGTGCTAGACAGAAAACACCATTGTGTTAGTAATCTCCCCAAATTCATTGCCCATTTATTTAACTTAGATTGAGATTAATCCTACTTTTCTCTCTTTAACAACCTAAATAGGATGAGCCAGTTCTTCCAGCCTTTCAATCTCACCTATTTTTTTTTTCAATACTTCACTACTCTTAGGACATTTCTATGAACTCTTTTTACTTTAACTATATATTCGGTAAATTCTGGACACCAAATCTGGCTAATGTACAAAATGGTTACAGCTATATTTAAAAGGAAATATAACGTCCCTGGATCCTACCTTATGTCCTAGCTACACAACCAACGACCAAAGTCCTGGAGCTTAAATCCATTGATTGTCTACCACTACCCATACCACTACCCTCTTACAGGTTCCCAAAGCACCTGCTCTCTCAACACTGTAACACTACTTCCTAATATATAACTTGAGTTTTAAGAACTAGAAGAATCTCAAATAAAAAAGATACCTATGAAAAAGTGTACAGAGAAGGAAAGCACAGTATTTCCCTGAGCCTCCAGGGACATTAAGGGAAAATATTTCCCAAACATCTGATTAATTAAAATACACATTTAAAACAAACAATAACTATAAAGACAATAGATATTGGTACATAGGAAGCAGCAGTGGTGCAGGGCTTTTTACTATACAATCACAGAATCATCGAATACCCCATGTTGGAAGGAACCCACAGGGATCACTGAGTCTAACTACTGGCTTGACACAGGACCACCCAAACAACGAACCATACCTCTGTCCCATTGTTGCTTCTATTATATTCCTCTATGTGCAGCACAAAGGGAAAATAAACTTTATATCCTATATACTATATCCTATATACATTATATACATGAATAAATAAGCTATGTGTATAGTAATATAATACACATTAATTAGAACAAGCATACATTTCTTTAAAAGTAGTTCATAAAATTGAGACTCACCTATAAAAATCTTCAAAGTTCAGTTCAGCTTTTCCTTTCTTGCCAAAAAAGTGTACAAGCAGTGTTGTATCTGACAGTGAACTTGCAATATCATCACTACGCTTAAATATTAGAATAAAAAAAACGTATCAAAGAACATGACTGGATTAGTTACGGAATGATAATTGAGAATGTCTATCAACACAATAGATCTTTCTATAAAAAGATTTTGTGTTTGAAGTTTATAGCATTTAAAAAGATTTTAGTATTAAAATTTGTTAAAATAATTTAGTGATACAAAATAGCATTCTTCCACACAAAATGGCATTGAGGTGTTAATTGCATTCAGTAGAAAACACTTTAGAACAACAACCTAGTATTATGGATGCTGCAATGAATACAGAAAAAGCATAAAAAATAAAACCATAAACCCCTGAGGAAAAAACTGATCTAATCAGTTGAGGTAAATCACAGGAATAACTCCCTTTGTACAAAATGTCCCCTCCTTTCTACTGGGCAACTATAAAGATATTAAAAGAAGTTACTTCATGTAATCTTATATTTTCTTATATTTTATATCTTATATTTATATAAGTAATAATATTTTATATATTTATAAGTATGGGACTTTATATTCCATGAACTCTCAATAAGGTGTACTTTATTTGATATAATACTATAAACAGCAGATGACTACTGTTCAAATCTTACTGCCAAATATATTAAAAGCAAAATAAAAATAAAAATAAATAAATCCATGGAAAAAATATTATTTTCATTCATTCTCCTAAGAATATTCCTAAAAATATGTTGCGTCTACATCAGACATCAATTATTATTACTTTTTAATGTGTAACAATACCTTTTCCTTAATAAATATCAACTTTGAACACATAGACTTATAACAGTAGAAAAAACTAATTTTTGACCATTTGTAACTGCATGATTATTATATGCATGTATTCAACTTTTTTACTAGATAAATATCCCTACAGCACCGATGTACGTGCATTGATCTTACCCCTTTTACAAAGTCTCTTTAGATATTGAAGAGCTAAAGAAGTCAGTCAGTAAAATTAGGGTCTTGAACAAGCTATAGTATTTTACCATTAAAAGTATGTAGGTATGGACAATAAGAAAAAATATGAGGCACTAACAACACACTTTCCTTTTAAGATCCAAGAACTAAAGAAATAAGAGGAAAACTTTTCTATACTATACTATCATCAGTTCAGGATTCTCAAGATTGTATTTCAATTACTTCAGCTTCCTCTTTATTCTCATACTCTTCTCCAGGGGGAAATAAGATGACATAGGATATATACATAGAGAGATTTCAAGTTCTTCAATTAAGACAGTGAGCAAATTAATTCAGAAAACTTATCACTATTTGTCTTTTAATATTGTTATCCAATACTACAGGACACAATACACTGAAACACAGATACCCTGATTTCTTATGTCTTTTAAGCAATTAAATCCCTAAGTACATTCAAACAATTTCCCTCAAGTACACTGAAAAGATATCAAATGTTAAATTACAGCCTTTCATCTTGCAAAAACATTTCAAAACCTAAGACTTAGGCTGCATTCACCCATATCTAAAGAACCATTTAACAAATACAATACGTACGTTTTTTTTACAATTCCCATTTGGTCAGCCTCACTAAAAGAACAACAAAAAAATCTAAAAACTTCAGCCCAGAAACTCAACCCTGTGTACTTCTCCATAGAACTGCAGGCAACTGAAAACTATTTCTTTACTCCTTTCGCCTTGATAGCACTATATGAATTCTCTCTCTTAAAGGCAAATGAAAAAGCTTTAGCCATTTAAAGCTATTGTTGATTGTTAATAAGATTTCTATTTTACATCAGTGAAAATGAAAAGACCACAATTGCTTGCATATATAAAAACATGAGACTATTTTGATCTAATATCTTTTAAAGTCTTTTAAATAAAAATAAAAACCTGTTTGATTTTGCACTCAGTGAAATTCATGTTTTTGATTAAAGGCCTACTAAAAGTAATTTAAGCTCGTGAGTGATGGTCCACTTGCAGAACCATATTCCAATAACGAAATATGAATATTATGTTTTAAATTAATGAGAGTGTTCTTACTGCAAGTCCTTGGTTTTTCCACAGTTATCACAGCCTTACTCATTTCCAGTTTCAGTCAGCAACTTAAGAATAAATTTACAAGCCAAATTCAGTAGTAAATGGAATATTCCAACATGAAGGCGTAGTTGCTACGTTAGGAATAGCAGAATCAATACTGCAAACTGCCCCTGAAAGAAACTGAATGTGAAGACCAACTTTTTTTTTCCCTAGAAAGACCTTGTAAGTTGATTGTCACAACAGCAAACCATATTTACTGTCCTTTTCAACTTAGATAAGGCCTTCTCAAAAAGCTACAAAACAACACAGACTCCAGTGTCAGCTAGGTTTAGGCTACTTAGTACAGATGGCTATAGAATCACAGAGATGAGAGAGTATCTGAGAGAGATAAGAATATGGATGAAAGCCAGCTGGCTCAAACTTAAAACAACATAAAGACTGCTGTGGTGAGAAGTGAGAAATTCTCAGTGGAGCAAATGAAGGATGTAAGATTTTTCTTCATAAAATCATTTATAAGTGAGCTGAAAGACCTGTTATATGCTTTACAGACATCTTAAAACAATGTTTAACATAGTTTTTATTAAGCTTCAATGACATTCTAAGTTACGAACATTGGTCTGAGGCATTCAGTGTAAAAATTATCTCCAAATCAAAGCCGTGTAGAGATTACCAAGTTTAAGGCTATCTATACTTGGGACTGAATTCATGTCAGCTGTAGATTAAGAATAAAGGCAATTCAGAAAATTTGTTTCCCCAAGCTCTTTAAATAGCCAATGAAATGAGAGTCCCTCTCTCTTCTCTTTATCTCCCTTAGCTCAACAGACAGGAGCACTGACGCTCTGGACTCTAATATTAGGTGGCTTAAATAAGGACTAATAACTGGATTAATAGTCCGGGAGCTCATCAATTTAAAAGCAAGGAAAGAAAAATCTAGTTTACTGGAAGATTATTAATGCATTATTACTATGAATTATTACTGTAAATCTTGGTTTAAAATTGAGTTCTGTAACACTAGATTCACGTGATTTATTTATTTCTGTTGCAAAAACAAATACATTCTAGCTGAGAGTGGTACTAAGAAGGTGTATTTGATACCTGGGAAATGTACATTCTATCTCAAGAGAACAATCAATAATCTTGTTTTGTTTAGCCTGCAATAACAAAAACTGAGAACTATGATTGTGTTTATAGACATAGCCATAACTAAGAAGATTAACACTAAAGAAGACGGAAAAGCCCTACAGAGATTAAGTAATGACAGACTGGTGTAAAGGGACTATAAGTAAATTTAGCTTGGAATTTAGAAAAGGTCCATCTAGGTCCTCAGATTATAAAATAATCTCTGAAGAGGAACAGCAGGGGCACTAATTACTTTTAATGTGAAAAATACATTACTTATGAAGCAAAGGAAAAGTCTGTTTTACCCTGGAGATTTTTCTCTCAGTTCCATGCTCTCTCTCATTATGATCCTGCTTATGAAGCATGCAACTTAAGAGTGGACACTTGACACTCAGTGAAGAGTTGCTGTATATTCTTCAGTGCCACAATCAGATAAGCAAATCAACTTCATCATACAAGGCATATGAAAGCTTAAAGGATCTGGTTTTCAGATCCACTTTATTTATGTGAATCTACTTACTTATGTTTCATTTAGTTATTCCAAAAGAGGTCATAAAACAAGAATCTTAACAGAATTCAAAGAACTATGGAAATCAATTCAGCAGCTCAGGAATACTGCTAGTCTGAAATATTCATTAAGATTGATCAATATTTGTTTATTGTAAACATTAATGTTTCAATCCAACAGCTGTGTGGTACTGTTTTTGTGAGGATAAGCTTTGATATCATACATTAAAGAGTACATTAAGGACCTAAAGATTAAGTGCTTAAGAGGCTGAAACTCTCATTAAGTTGTCTCATCACTGGAACAAGCCTAAATGACAAAGGTTTCCTGAATGACTTCTCCCCTTATGAAATAGTATCACTGTAATTGTTAGAAAATGCTTTATTACAATAATGACTGAAGAGGACTTGATTTGTAAACTCTTTCAAAAGATAACTTTATTTTTACTCAGAGTAATAGCTTTAGTAATAGCTATAGTAATAGCATCTGAGAACCTTCAAGTTTAAAAAAAGAAGTATAATGAAAAAAAGAAACGAAACATAAAATAGGAAAAAAATGAGAAGAGAAATAGATAAAATAGCAATATGTTTATGGACCAGAGACAGAGGTTGCCTTATACCTCCGCAAGGTCAGAAAACAGAGCTTGGCTTGTGCTACGTCTCAAAGTATCCCAGTAGCTCCTGGGGACAAGGTCCTCTCCTTCTGTTTTAAGAACCTGCAGAAGTTTCAAGAAGGACAATAAAATAACAGGTAACAGACTTTAAAATCTTTTCTAATTGATCTTCAGAAATATGGCTCAATTCTTTTGCTCCAACAAAAGGAAATCTCTACATCATTTACATAACTTTGTACATCAAAATACTGGTCTATTACAGCAATTTGATTTTTACTCATATTGCAGCTATGCCAAAAAGTATCACCTGACCCCACCTTCTCAAACAAAATGAACTAGAGAAAGCACAGATCAGAATTTTTTTAATAAGTACATGTGAAAATGGCCATCTAAATTCAATATTTTGCTATTGTTTTTTTCCTCACACATTTGTTTTACCAAAATGTATTACTTCCTTATGATATTAAATTTATTTCCTTATTGGTCAAAATATAAAAGCCAGTATTCAACTAGATATACTAAATTAATTTCTCAGAATCATTAGGATGATATCCTTATAACAGTGAGGAAAATTAAAAATCAAACCTAATAAGCCCAACTTTAATTGTAATATAGATAGCAAGAAAACACTGTGCACATCTAATAAAACAACTTACCTTATTTAAATGGAAAATAAATGTATAATCTCTCCAAAGAAAAAAATGATTACCATTTCACTCTGGATAGGACTGCTGAACAACATGTAATACATCATATCATGAAAAATACTATTAGCATTGAGTTGAAGGTTTACTGTCTGTGTAATTCACACAATGCCAAACATAGAAATATAAATATATGGAATTGTCTATATAGTTGAAATATAGTACGATTTCTACTCTTCCATTTTCCCTGAGTGTTCTTCAGCACAATGCCTCAGGTAACAGGTCTGCAATACACTTGCCATAATTCCACTACTCATACAGTTATATGATCGAAGGTATTATTTAATAGTTTTTAATAATGCAGTGGGGCTCAGTGCAGCAGTATTTTACATATATAAATAAATGAATATGTATACGACAGATTACATAATTTACTTCTTTTTTTTAAAAAGAAAGTTCAGTACCACAGAGGCAAGCCATATTTCTGCACTAAGTCAATTTGTAACTTTATAAAATGGAAACAATAACATACATTGAGAAGTCAAGTGTTGGTTGCAAAATATTTGCTGGAAGCCATTTTTTTTAACTTGCCTGCTGCTTCTAGAAGTTATTTACTTTCTCCTCTATCCAATTCCATTAATCTCTTCCGTGAATTATCATCAAAGAAATGTGACAAGCTACTGGAAATTATACCCTTGCTTAATATATACATTCAGTCCTAAGTTGCTCAAATCAAAGAACTGGTTTATTTCAGTGTGTACGGGATTAGGTCCTTAGGGCTTCAGTTTCTCTCTAACACTTATCCTTTTTATATCTTCTAAGCCATGGGTAGGAACAACACTTCCCTTTGTTATGCATACAGTTTTTAATATATTTATCTTAAGACTTTGCTGAACTTATTCTTCTAACCAGTAGAATTAGTACTTTAGGGCATGCATATTTTCATTACATGCATCTCATCGTCATTATCATGTTTCAGTTGGCATTTGGCTAGTAAAAGCACTCATGCAATACATGCAGAACTAGTCTTAACAACAACTGCAGTATGCACCAGAAAATGACTTAAAACAATAAACCTAAGCAAATGAGAATACAAAAATATTTAAACCACTTGAATCTGCACTGCGTGCATTTTTTTTGCTAAGTCTTGTTACTTCTCAAATAATTACAAATGTTTTCAAAGATGAGGAGAAGGGCCTAATACACCATTGTGCCACTTCCCAGACAGTTTAAGGTTGAACTTCCTTGGTCTATAGCTTCTTCTGCTCTGCAGGTCATCAACAGAAACTGAAAAGGAAACTACAGTTCTGTTGAAGACTTTCAAAAAACCTGAGGATACATTTTCTCTCTTGCCAGTTGCATTTCCTACCCTTAAAAAAATGATAAAAAGTAAGTTTACTGTCACGTACATAATGCAAGGGCTTTTTTTTTCTGTAAAATCCTATCTTAGCCCAGGCTGAAAGTTCTTATTCATTAGTTCTCTAAGTGAAGCACAAAAATATAAAATCTCTCTTCTGGTTCCTTCTTTTTTCTTTTTTGCAGTAGGGTGGGGTCAGATGATAAAAAGGCAAAGGTTTTACTTGATTTTAGCTATTTTGTCACATTGCACACAAGAAGGCAGGACATACTCAGGTTTAAGGTTAATTAAATACAGACTCACAATTTCTTAAGACATTCCTAAAAAATATTGATTCCTTCATTTTATATAAACAGAGCAGCCTTTCCTCCAGGTAGACCAACCTGTTTCTGAATGCATGTAACAAGCACATGCAACCTTTTACAGAGGTAAGGATCCACTACATCTTTATTAATTAGTACTTGACTTGATGAAAAGCAAAAATATAGTAAATATCCTTAAAGCATACTATTTTGATTCACTGGTGAAGACTGCATAAATTAAAAATATTTAGAGTACATACACTGTTAGTAGGAGTATGATATCCATAAAGTTGAAGACGCTGACATACAGCAAAAATGCGCCAAGCCAAGTATCACATGTCAGTGTGAAGACAGAAAGAAAAAATAAAGACAACAGATCAGGTTAAGATTTATTTTACATGATATCAGATTTTAAAAATTATTTTTAAGGTGACTGGATAGAAGATGGTTTATTTTTCATCTTATTCTTTAAATTTTCATACAGAAGTAGACAGTTGAGTAGAATACTGGCAGGTGGAACGTTCCATTTTGTAATCATTACTTTTTCCAAAACTGAAGAATTTTTGTTGTAAATATGAAAATCTCAAATGACCATTTTTCTTTTTTTGCTGTGGATTTGACAGAAACTTGCCCATTGGTAAAAGTTTCTGCTACTGCTGCCATCCTCCAGATAAATCACAGTCTTGTCTGTTTCTGACTTACCTTTCTCACACACACACATGACACAAATTTGACATTCAATGAGTATTCAATATTCCACAAAAATCTATTCACATGATAATAACTAAAAATATTTGGCAGTGGTCATAAATGACATTTAATATAAAAATAAACATGAATATAAAGTCTAACTTTGCTTATCACCTTTTGTCAGCTATATTAAAACTATCACAATAATATCAAGTATCAGGATCAGCATTTCTATGTTAACAGTCTTCCTAAGTTATGAACAGGAGCAGGAGCACAATTTGCTTTTGCTATAGAGATGTCTCCCTTTTATAGATAATGATACTGAGCCATTACTACTCAATTTTCTTAGATTTATAGATTCCAAAAGGAATCTGTGCTACTGTCCTTACATATAATGGAATATTCAAATACTCTATTTTCTATAAACCACTTAAGTGATTTCCCCACAACTGCAGTAACTGTTTTTGTTATGACAAAAGTTCTTTTCAAAAAAGAAAGAAGTGATAAGTGAGCACAAGGCATCACTGTCCTAAAGAAAACAAAGTTGACTATCAGCTTCAACTATTCTCATTTACTTACCAACATTGCACGTTTTTCTTCATCTCCTTTTCTTTCTCTCTTCTCATTTTTTTTCCTGAAAATCTCCTGTAGCTACAAAACAAATAATTTTGTTCTTGTATAGCTTCTGGACTATTTCACATGCATAACAGTCATTCACCACAGGTAACATAACATGCAGTATGAAAATGCAGTTCTTTAGTAAAATATCGATGTTCCAATTACGCTTTTTTGTTTACATTTGTGCCTTCATGTTCCTTCTCTCATCTTAAGCGTAACACAGAGAGGCAAAAAGATTTTGTTTTCCACAAAATAAAGCTAATAACTCTATTTGGAAGCACAATACTCAGAACATCCCCTTTAGCTTTGTATTTTAGCCAAACTACGTTTGTACTGGCCTACAAAAAGGGGGAGTTCCAGCCTTTTCCACCTCCTCTAAGCACATCCTTTGTTGTCAGGTACTATTTAATACAGCTGTGCTGCTAAGCAGTCAGCTGGATCAATCCCTTTTACATGTTAGTTTCTAGACAGATCAGTTCTTACTCCTGCTGGCACAAGCATGGGGTGGAAACACCTGGTGGGGGCGAAACATTCTCTGTAAGCAGCAACAAACTACTCCTCAAGAGTAATTTATCAAGTACCTTGTTTTTTCAAGTCTGTTCAAAGAAGACTTTCGAGTCTTGTAAAATACTTCTTTCCCAAATCTCTTTATATTAAGAACTTTAAAAGTGACTTCTGAGACAACCTCAAACACAGGATTTAAAAAATACATGTTTATTTTTGGAAATCACAGTCTTCGTGTTATGATTTGTACTTATCTTTCTTTGTAAGTATCCATAGTCTTTAAATGCTTTTGTTTATAGTAATGCTTATTAATATTTCCAAACCATTTGAAAAAAAGTGTATTGTTATTTATTTTTCACAGCAGATAGAGCACCACTCTGATGGTACTCCGATGCCATCTACCAGTGAATTTCAACTTTTCAGAAACTGCATCAGAAAATGTTATACTGCCACTTCTAGTATGTGGTAATCACAAAATGAGCCAAAGAGAGCATGCACTATGGCTGAAAATTTGTTTCATCCAGAATATGGTATTTTCAGAACCAAATATCATGGTGGACAAACAATGGTAGCTTAATTACACAGCTGTGGCAGTTGCTTCAAAGACTGAATTTTACCTATCATGAGTCTGATAATAACACAATACTGTAATTACATGCACACAGAGCTCCACATGGATCAGAATGTGATCACTAAAATGCAATGTGTTGAAAAACTCTGCAGAAAATTTTTCCAAATTCAATCGAATAAATATTTCAGAGACAGCAGATAACTAAGATAAAGGGACCAGCAAACTACTGCTGAGGTATGACAGCAAAAAACCAAATGAATGCAGCATTTAGAGACTGAAAAGCAAATGTTTTTGGAAATAATATTTTACGGATTTCCATATCTTTATAAATCGTCTGTAGTGCAAGCATAGATCACAATATTGTGCTTGTTGCTGTACCTATTTTTAAGTACAGGATCAATTTACAGATCTTGGCCTGTCTTTTCATGTTTTTTGCAAACTTACAGGCACAAACTACTGCAATGCATGCTGACCAGGAGAGTCGTGAGGGGACATTTACCTAGATGGCCTAGAATACTACACAGTTTGCAACCTAAAACTGTGGAAAGAAGAAAAATAAATGAAGAGACAAAAGCAGAAAGAAAATACCTAGTGAAAAGTGAAGTGACAAGCCATCATGTAAAAGAGAAGAGTGGCAGTAATTGAAAAACTAAAAAAAAAAAAAAAAAAAAAAAAAAGAAAGAAAATATCAAGGGAAAAAAGCAATGCATCCTTGGATGTATTTCCCCTGCCACTGAAGCAAAGAGAGTAGGATTCTGTTGCATTCATCATTAAAGCATTTGCTAAACTTCTAGAAATGGATCTTTTGTTCAGAAAGAGTGCTATAGGATACCAGTGGGTAGAAAACCAAATGTGAAAGGATCTAGGAGTACTTTCATAGGAACATTGTTTCTATGGATGAGATTGACTGCTGAAAGCAGCAAACCGAAGATCTCCTGTAACACGGGAACACAATCCTTCTGTTCCCTGACCTAACCCTTATGACATAAGCAAAGAGAAAAGCACAAACACCTGAGGAATTAGTTTACAAAACCACTAAAGCTTTTATCAGAAAAACATAAGTATTTTGCAGCTCCTTATTATATGTACACTTTTTCTTGGGATTCATGTAACAGTGGATCTCTACACCATTCTCTAGAAAGCATTACCTTGACTTCCAGTTTTATGATAGCTGATTGTCATCAATGGAGCAGTATTTTGCAGATGCTAGGCATAGTCATTTAGTCTTTCTTACTGACACACTAATCCAGCAGAACTAGAGTCAGGTTTAATCTACTACACAAATTTGTTTAATATGGTGTTCGGAGGAAATCACTAAATCTAATGGTTTGAAAATCTTCCTTTCCTCTATCCAGGAAAAAGGACTACAAAAGCACACCTAGAAAGAAAGATGTAATTATCCATCTTAAGTGTCCTTACTTCCCTCCTTTGCATACTTATTTACCTGATCTCATTTTCAGCAGAGGATTCAGGAAGGCGAAGGCTCTTGCTTCAATTTCCTCTGCCATTCTTTTTATTACTTTAACTTGACAGCCTACGCCACTAGGTGGTTTGAGGAGTCATGAAAAACACTCCTTCCTTTCCCCATTTGGTCCATCAGCCAATCAATGCTGAGTGGCTTTTTTTTGAGGAGGAGATGGTTACCGGGAATAAGCAAATAGAAACAAATGTTAATAAAATATGATGTAATAAAAGTAAAAATTTAATATTATAAGAGGAAAAATGATTTGCAAGTCATACTTTGCAGGAAGTGGAAGCGTCCAAAGGAAAGGAAACCTATTCTGATGGAGCTATGCCAAAAGAAAACACGTGCTCCTGACCTCTGATCTCACTCACTTGGCTGTAAATCACATCCTTGGAAAGGAGAACTGAGGAAAATGCAGTGTGTTGAGGACAGTTTCTTCCAAGTTTCCATGTTCTTTAGGTTAGCCCAGGTTACCTGGACTGACCCACTTAGGTTGAGTTGGAAACAATACAGAAACGGTTTGTACCTACTCAGCAGAAAATAAAGGCCTCGTGCTGTCTTCAGAAGGCTTGTGTAAACCACTAACCAAGAATCTTTAAAAGTTAATTTCTAAAGAAATATCAAAACTACATTTGCCATCATCATGAGTCTCAATCATGACAAAAACTGAATTTCAGGATTATAAAGAAACATTAAAAGACTGAAAGTTCAAATACCAAAGCTATACTTACCACTAAGAATTCCTTTTTGTCCACCATTTCATTGCCATCAGTATCAAACATGTTGAAAGCAATTCTAAAACCTGCATGTGGCTCTGTCAAAAAACAAAAATAATAATTTCTTCCTTAAGTGGAAAAAAACACACGTATGAAACCCTAAGAAATTATACAGCATCTTTTATAAAAAAAAACACATCCTCCGCTAATTTAAATTAGTAGATTTGCATACAGAGTAAATGCAAATCATAACATCAATATAAAATATTGTTAATGTTATGAAAACGTAAGTGATGCTTACAGAGTCACAGATTCACAGTAGAAATAGAACATGAAAAATCCAGGAAAAATACATAGCAGTAGTGGCTGGTTCAGCGGTGGATAGTAATCATTAGTTCATGATACAGGTATGTTTGTTTGTTTGTTTGTTTTTTAATAAAGCAAAGTTGCAGGAAATAAACTTTCTATGAAAACATGGTGTTTTCAAAAGACATTTTGAAAAGGTTTTTTTTTTTTTTGCAAAAATTTGTCAAAATAAATGATACTTTAATAGAGACTCAAATTTCTTGTTTATATGCTTCAAGTCACAGAAATTTGAGATCAGGTTAAAATTTTAAATCAGTTTCTAAACATGTGGACTCTGACGTCAAATGTAAGTGAAGTCTTTGGACAACATGCTTTGCCGTATGGACGAATTATGCCCAAATTTAGTCTATATAACATGGAAATTATAGAAGAATTGATGCAGCAACTATGGATTGTAAGGCCTCAGGGTAAAGTTCCCACTCTGTTTCACAAGTATTAAAATCAGTTTGACAGATTTTCTAAAATGAAATAGATGTTATTGATATCACTGTTTCATTGATACCGCCTTTTATATAGGAGGATGTAAAATAATACAATAATGATATACATTTTTCTCTTCTCCCTATACTCAGTATCCTTTATGAACAGTAAATTCAGTACATTCAGTATAGACAACTAAAAATTTTATTGGAATATAAGAAAATAAACTTGAGCTCTTAACAGGGTTTTAACCTCAACTTTCTCAACGCTCAGGAAAAGATGTTTTAAAGAATAAATGACTTAAAGCATAACACAGGATTCCTGTAGTACAGGAGAGGATCAAAGAAATATATGTAATCTTTTCCATACTGGGATAGGCAGGAGAGAACAAAAAATAATATTCTAATGTACAGCAATATATTCAGAGCTTATAAATTTCTAAGGAAGGATTTTTGTTTCCCTTCCCCCAAATACTTACTTGTTAAAATACATAAGAGGAATAAATATTCTGTGTAAGATATCACACCTGGAAACATCAATAGAAAAAATGATGCTGTATTAGTTTTATATTGTCTTCACATCTTAAACTCAAATGTATTAAATCTATGTATAAGAATGAGTATTTTCATACATGTGGATAAGGAAATTCTTTTTTGTTTGCATTAGCTGAGTAAAACATTTATATATTTAGGTTCTTTTTTCTGTTGTTAGTTGGTCTTTTTAGTTTGCCTTTGAGTATTTTTGGTGGTAAGTACAGTAAGTAAGGCAAATAAACAACTACAGTCAGTAGTTGTTTATGAGAGAGAGAATGGCTCACTAAAGAGAAGCTGGTTAGATTCTTAAATGCTAATGATTTATTTGACTCTATGAAAACCTCACCAATAATGCATGACAACACTCTAACAGCATGAGAACACTCATTCTGAAAACTTGAACAGTACTCCCTCCTGATGCATACTGTTTGAAAACAGCTCTTGATTTTTACTATGTGCTTTGTAAGTGCATGTTCTATGTTAATTGAAAGGTTAGCCTAATATTACTGACGAAAGCACAGCTTGTACTTTTGAATTCTCTTTATATGCACACCTTCATAATAACCACCTGAAATTTTTACTAAAGCTCTTATTAAACAAATACATAGATTTTATTAAATGTGTTTAGAGCCTAAAGGAATCTGTGCTGTTCAAGGCAGCTGCTCAAGATCCATAAGGGTCTTCTGTCTAAGCTTTTCATCCTTTATTAGATGTCAATAGGCAATCACAGTATTAAATAGTACTTCTTTTCAGAAATAAAGTGGCAAAATTTAAGTTAGAACTGAAACCAATATTCAAATAGTATGTGCAGTACTATTAGCCGTACTGCTTCCCCTTCCCTAGCTCTTGCAGAATCCTGCAGTTACTGGCTGTTTTTTCATTTCAGTCCAAATCAAGTTCAAAATATGATGCCTGTGACATCAGCATGGCATGCAGTATCCTATTATTTGCTGGTGAAAATGCGTAGCTATGTTGGTGACTATGTTGCAAAACAGTGTTCTGTAGCTGAGAATTTGCTCTGTAAACTAGTGCTCTTTGTAGCTGTTGTGGTTTCCACGAAAATAAACAGGAGGCATTACTTTCAAAGTAAGAAATGTAAATAGTCTTATGATTTTTTTTTTCACTGAAACACATATAATTCAACCTCAGACGCTGTATTATTATCTATATGGATTTCACAATTATTCAACAAATTTAATTTCTGTGCCTCAAAAGCTTCCAAATTAACAAACTTTTTAAAACAATATTTGTAGCACAAAAAGTCCAAGTTAATTCTTTCCTTTATTAATATTCACGAGGACTTTCTGCCTTCTTTCCAGCGTTGCACTGAAGATTTTAAGAACAGTGGTAGAAATCACTCCAGGTACTTCTACATTTGCATTTTCCAATAACACAAGAATCTATCAATACGTGGCTAGAAATTCACAGAAATTCTTTGACAATGCCTACTGAAGTCTATTTGGACATGCACCTATCAAGAAATCAGATACCTCACAGGTCCTCTTTCAGTGGTGTAAGACATTCTTTAATAGACAGTCAATAAATATAATAAAATGAATTTTTGTTTGTTTGATGACACTTTCTTTGTTGCAAAACAGAGGAAGGAAATGCAATTGTCAAATGGTCCACACAGGCATGAAGACAGCGATACAAAAGGCCTTGAAAGCATTCTCTCCTTTTGTTTGTACTGGTATATGGTAGCTGTAGACAGATAGTTCTGGTTGACTGCACTGACTGTTATGGGAGAGAGGCTCTGTAATTTCAATTGAACAGAAAGAAAAGCTTATACCAAGATCTGAAAGAATAGGAGGTCACTCAAGGGTAAAACATAGCAAAACCTAAGGACAGCTGGCATAAATCTGTGTAGTGCATCTAATTCAAATAAATCTATGGCAAAATACATTGATATAGGCCTTTGCTACTTGCTTCATACTAAAATGTGCATGTTTTAAAGAAAATGAGTAAAATTAATCTGGGAACACTCATACCATACAGTAATGAAATTAAATCAGAACAAAGGAGACTTGAATTCTATTCTCATTCCTTTCACTGACTTACTGAATGACTTTATGAAGAACTTCTCATCTATTGTATTATGTATAAATAATATTGCATTTTATAGATAATGTAACAATTTCTTTTGTAAAGTGTACTGAAAAGCTATGACTTTATAAGCACTAACTTTATTACACTAGCTTTGATCCCCTTAATTTCATCAGCTTTTGATGAATTTCACTAACATAAAACTTAAGTATTGTTGAATCAAGACTATATTATGGAGATGTTTTATTACAGACCTGGTAAGAAACATCCAAGTACATGCTTTTAATTAATTATGTATTGACATAACAGAATCTGAAGCTGATTTTTTTTTTTAAACTAATATTTCAAGACAGAGCTGACATCAGCCTAGAGCAAAGAAATACAATGCAAACACATGCCAGTATCTGTTTCTCCCACTAGTTTTGGCTGCAGACTCAAGGCAAAAAGAGTTCAGTGTGGTTTACAATTAGAGACTCATGAAATTCAAACCTATGAGCTCCTCTGAGAGTAGGGGTTTATTTGCCCCTTTAACAATGTTATGATGTAGTTGGGGGGTTGAACTCAATCTCTACAGGTCCCTTCCAACCTCTGCAATTCTGTGTTTCTGTGAAACAGATTCATCAAATAAATGCACATATTTGTTTGGAATTTTTTTGCTGGTATGAATATTTTATACATCTATACTGTTTTTTCTTTATAGCAATTATTTGTGGTTGCTTTTGAAAGTACTCTAAAAGTTTCAATAGTCCTTTGCTGTAGTGAAAATAAGCAGAAGATATGTAGTTTATTTTTTGTAAACAACTGTTGAATTTTTGTACACAAACTATCACAGCTTTTTGAAGTGATAAAGCACAACAAGGAAGAGAGTAAATAAATAAAAAGATGAAACCCAAAGTATGGCTCATCCTTTACCAATAGTATGAATTTACGGGGGTACACAGTATTTCTGAAACACTGTTTTGAAAAAGATATTTATTCAATTATACCAGGGCCATTAGCGTCTTTAAAACAATCACATCATTGCACCAATTAAAAAAAGAGATTTAGTGTCTTTACAGGAATATTCTGTCTACATGATACATGTAATTCTTCATTGGAACAAACAATGTGAAATAGTCAAAATCAGTTTAACATATTCTAAAATACCAGTTCACTTAAAGATGCTAGCTATAAGCTGGCATGATTAAAACACTGCAGAGATTAAAAGGGAATGACCCTATTCAGTAAAATGTAGAAAAACAAGACAATCATCTTTTTGAAGATGTGACTCAGGTTAAAGCACAACACTACTTCAGCACCAATAAATTAATACATATGACAATTTGGTTCAGGAAAAATAAAAAAAAGAAAATCACAGAATCAGAATTGTAGGGGCTGGAAGTGATCTCCATAGATCATGAGTCCAACCCCCCTGCAAAGCAGGCTCCCTACAGCAGGTTGGACAGGTAGGCTTCCAGACAGGTCTTGAATATCTCTGGAGAATGAGAATCCACAACCTCCTTGGGCAGCCTGTTCCAGTGCTCTATCACCCTCACTGTGAAGAAGTTCCTTCACATATTAGTAATAAATTCTTATCCCTCACCTTTCTCATTAAGGTTACGGAAAAGTTTAGATGAACCCTTCCAAACTGGTGGTGTCTCCATAAGGATCTGATTCAATTCCTAAAAAAATAAAATCGAAAAATATTGACATGTCTTTAAATAATTAAACAAAGACTTTACTGGATTATGAGTAAGTGCTAGGAAATCAACATAAAAGGAAAGGAAATACATGCAACTCTGCCATTTAATTTAACTTCAGTTTAGCACACTGACTTCGGGAATTACTCACATAAATTTTGTATATATGATTAATTCAAAAATTGCTCATCTGAGAATACTCACATGAATGCTAAGTGTTTACAGAATTGGAAAGACACACAAAACTTTTATCAAAATCTTACTGAGGTCCAGGGAGGAGACTCATCCTTAGCTTCAGTGAATATGTGCAGCAGTGAGTAACTTCAGCAGTAAATACATTTTATGTTCTTTTAAGATACTTGACCTGAACCAAAGCAAACTTCACCCATGAATATGAATGTACTTTACTCTCGATACAGGGACACAGACACAGTTCTCTTGCAGTTGTACAAATATTAAAAAAAACCTGAAATGTAAGAGGCACTTCAACACCACAAAAGGTACAGAGTGGCATTAGTATTTCAGGCAGCTGTTACACTTAGACAACAAAGAAACTCAGTCAGATATGAGTTGAGGAAGAAACTGACAGAGGTTTGAGGAAGTCAGTAAATCCAACATAACATGCTTGAGCAGCCGTGCCTGCTTGAGACTCTAGATTCAGATCTGTCTAAAGTGACAGAAAAGTAAGAAAGTAAAACTTTTTTTTAATAAAAGTTAAAAACCCTCTTTCTTCTGTGACTCCAAATTCACATCATGAAAGTAGGGAACTACTGCAAAATGCATGACTATAAGATAACAAAGGAATTATTACTCACCTGCTTGGAAAGGGATCGCCACTTTTTAGCACCTACAACAAAAGACAAAGCTATGGACATACCAAACTCAGTTATGCCAATATGGTGTCATTACAATTATAATATAACCATAACGGATTTTTTAACAAAAAAGAGGTATTTTCCCTACTGTATTCATCAGATTGAAGCTATAGTAAGAATTTTTTTTGAAGTAGGCTATGTTATTAAAAGTGTAAATAGCGTAACACACACATGGATTCCTAACCGTCAAGAATAAATTTTGATGTATAGTTTTTAATCAAAATCCAGTTCAGTGAGAGAATACTTTCTACCTCCATAACAGACTATTAAAGCATTAATCAGGAAATAGAGTGCACTTGGTTTACCTGTGGCATCAACAGTCTGAACTATCATTTAGTAGCAGCAGTATTATTCACATCATAGGGGAGATCAAGATTCCTGTCCCTACTTCACTACTTTTACATTTTAAAGGAAACACAGGAAAAAAAAAAAGCCTTCAAACATCATCACATCATCAGAAGCAAGGGTGCCTTTTAGCCACTCCTAATCACACACATTCATGCTTGCTCTTACAGAAAAAAATATAGCTTTACAGCAGCTAAGAAATCTTAACAAAGAATCTGAAAGTTTCAGAACAGGAACTGCTCATCAGAACTGAAAGCTGATAATGGGTAATAGAGAGATGATATTTTTCATAAAACCTTAAAATGAAAGCATCCAGTAGCAGATGAAGATACCCAGCATTTGACAACAGATGTTCAGAAATATGCAAGAATTCAGAACCTGAGGTTCATCTTCACCCTCTCAAATCTTTGCAGTATTAAACTAAGCACTGTGAATATGAGAATTCACAGAAGTACAAAAAGCTGTGTGCTATGTGGTAAAATGTGTAACTTCTTGGTTGGCAAAGGCTCATTATTACAGAGCAAAATGACCTGTAGAATTAGGAATCCCTTTCTCGTGATGGCCTCCATGCTTCAATATAACAAAAAATAACAATCATGAAACAGATGCCACTCACTGTGATCTAATTCATGGTTAGAAAGTGTCTGGAGCTACAGTTTTACATCCCAGTAATACTAAGAGTGTCTGTAAATCCTACCCCAACTACAGTGCATTATACCAAGCAACAACATACCAACAACTAACAGCATTTTACATACTTTTCAGTTTGATTATTTACTATTAATTAAAGCCTTGTCTCAAACTGCTAAATAAAACCAAACAAAATAACCTCTTTCACCACATTGATTGCTTTGTGTTTATGTCTACCATAAAAAAAATTGTATCTAGCTTTCTAATCAGATAATTTCCCATATGTTTATACACGGATTTGTCCTCCTAGACATGCAAATATTCTATCCACATGCATACTTTTTACAGCTCAGTATTAGGTTATTTTTTTTTCTTTTAATATCTACCAAGAGCTAAAAGGAACAAAATATATTTCCTTCTCTTTTAACTGACTCTCTAAACATACAAATGCATACTCAGATGATAAAAAAATTTATCAAGCATGATAAGGGAAAAACACATTTTTCCCTAATGACAACCTTTACTGTAAAGTCAGCAGGAATAAGTTAATTATGCCATTTACTCTGTGTCTTTATAACAGCTGCCCAAAGTCAAAAGTTGTATGTTATAAAAGAAAATACCGTATTAGTCTGTGTTTAATCAAAAAAGGAAGTGAATGCCCTCTTGACTTTTGTAGAGTTTACTCTATCTCCAAAGTCAATCAATCACAATAGATGCATTCACTCCATCACAGATCTCATTCAGGTCTAGTATTATTAGCTTTTCTACAAAGCAGACATAAGGAGCTACTATTATTACTCTTCAAAGGGTGATTTTGCTTTCTAGTTTTAATCCTTAAGAAGTCCAAGTGTATGTTTTTTTTAACTGCAATATCTATATATTTTAATATGTTGGCCTGCATGGACTCAACTATTTATCAATTAAAATAAGACCAAAATGATTCAAAAATACAAAATATGTATTATTTTATTCAGAAATACTTCATTTAAACTTACTACCTTCAACAGAGCAAGATAGAAAATTAAGACTTGCTCAAACTGACAAAGCAGTACAAAATTTAAAACTAAATATTAAGAGATCAAAATCTGTAAGTGGCAACACGTGCAGGCTACTTGCTTCATTTATTACTTCTTACTTGTCAGCCTTTTGTCCAAAATTCACAGCCCAGTTTTGCCCAAGTACCCCAGATAACATGACTTCCACCATAATGAAGTCATCTCCTTCTACTTAGTTACTGCCTCTTACACCATCCCTTAATCATCTCTGTCATGTAATCTCTGCTATTTGTGTACAAAACATAAAGCCATACAGGTTAGTTTTGCCTTCAGTCTCAGAGATTAACCGGATGCCTGGGAATGACTTTTATCCAAGCAAGGTCTTCTACACTGAACTCAGAAGGGCTCCTCACTGCTTGAACTCCTTATCTTTTCCTCTCTGACAAGACACAGTACAGAATACTCTTGGGAGCTTAACACTTATTAATTATTATTTTTTGACAATCTGAATATTTGCAGTGATGGAAGAGAAAGCCTAAATTTAATTAGCATGGAAAAGACTGGTCTCTCACTCATACACTGTCATAAAATTGAGCTGAAGTGCTTTTTTAACCAATATCCAGTACATGCCACAAATGCTCCACAACCACACATGGCTATGCTATGAGATGAACTGCCTGGGGAAAAGCTGGTGAAGCCCAATTCCATGGTCACAGAAAAAGGATCACCTGGAGACCTGGGTTGAAGAAGTAGTCACAAAGTGCTGACGCGTAATTATATCAATTTCTGTGATAGTAATAGAGAAAGAGATCTACTTTCTCTATTTCAACTGGTGAGCAAAAAGGAAAACGAAGATTTGCTTCCTGGTAGGAGTTTTAAAGTTTTGCAAGTTTTCACCATCTAAGCTGTCTTCACTGTTACAAAGAGTGAATACATCTTTAGTTAAAAGTTAAGGGAGTTTTGATTACTGACACAATCAGCTGAAATATTTCCTCTGTTTCATTACAGCTAAGAAAATAATGGGAAAAATCTGTAGAAGCTTTAACCTCTCCTCTCTTTTACCTGCTTTTGACCGTTCTCTATATGTTACTTTTCTTCCTTAAATCTACGGTGAGGTATGACATATGTCACATCTGAGCAAAGATACTCACTTTTCTCAGAAGTTGTTTGCTGCTACCAATGCACTGCAAGCCCGAGGGCCCGGAAATCAAACAAGATCAGCAATGGATTGCGATATTCACTTTTCTATTTGGACACTCTTTGATATTTAAAGCAAAATAAACAGATTAAGTGAACTAAAGTTGATAGTTTATTTTTTACTAACTTGATTGATAAATAGAGCTACCTTTAATTTCAAATGTAGAAGGTGGATCCCCTGAGGACTGAAACTCCTACTCACAGTTTGTTATTTTAGAATACCTTGATATGCTTGTAGAATCTCTGTATGGAAAAAGAAAAAACAACCCCAAATGCCAAAAACAACAGAACACCAAAACCAAACAAAAGCCAACCAAAAAAACAAACGAAAACAAAAAACAAATGATATCAGATGATAATTTAGGATAGCAAAAACTATAAAACATTATTCTAAATTATTCAGGTTTCTTGCCTGCTTATTTACGCATAAGGTTCACAAAAGAAGGAAATTTTGCAGCCCAACTGTCCTCCTTGGAAAGAATCCAGAACTGTAACCTCATCAAAGCAAATGGTAAAAATGAACTTATCTTTCACACCTACTGAGCTGTGTGTGACCTCTAAGACAAGAACATTTATCTAATGACTTCTAAGGGAAAACAGTTCACAGATGTTTACAAAGTAATAATGATCAGGATGATGACTGCATGCATTTAGATGCCATGAGAAATAAAAGGTGAAGAATCAGCATCTTTACACACCAATCACAAACAACAGTAGTAATCAAAAACAAATGGAAAAATAACATGCATCATCACCATCACGTCCACAGCAACTTTATCAATATAAAACTTCAGCTTACGTTTCGGTTCATCATTTGTGACAGCCTGAATGAAGTCATATGGAGTCATATAAAGCTGTCCTTCAAATTCTAAACTGGCAAACCTACGAAATCGTTGCTCCCGAGGTGTCGCATAAAGGTGTAAATCTTCGAGGTCTGATCTGTTCTCTGTAACCTTCAAAGACAGAAGGAAACAATTTAAATGTATCATTTTACAATTGCCGCTGCCATTCCCTACAAAGAAACTCTATACTAAAAAGTGATAATTCATTAAGTCAAATCCATCCAAATACTACTGTACAGTAAGAGCTTGAACGAGGATCCCCCCACTATCATTCTCACTCTTCCATGATTTTAGCAAGTCATCTTTTCCAAGTGAAATTTTTGACATTAGCTGAGTTCATAGCTGAAAGAAAAAAAAAAAAAAAGAACTTAGGCCCATAGAAAAGAAAGCCACTCCAACTCAAAAAGTCTGTGCAACTTAAAATGACTTTGTTATAATTATCTGTGATCTCATATTTCCAGAAGAAAATGAGATACTTTTTAATTGCTTCTTCAGGTAGAGCACAGCTGTTGACAGAAATAGGCAAAACACCTCCACAATATTCCCCAGTGCAAAACTCCTATGATTACTACTATTTTAAGTATCTACCACGATCAAAGCTACTCACTGATTATTTGTAAACTTAGTAGCACAAAACTCTAAGTGTTCTCAATTGTTACATCTCTATTTGATACTGTCAAAGATTTAAACAGAAAGTATGTTACCAGTAACTGAAAAAACTTTCCACAGCTCACAACCTGGCAAGCTCCTCTGTGGATTCAGGAACTTGAAGAAAATGCACGTTTCTTAATTTTATTTATGTATTTATTTTAACAGAGATTAAAAACATCAAAACCAAATTGTTTTATAAAAGGACAAGCAATGATACAGGTAACTTCTCCCAGTATGTGAGAAGAGGAATGCAGCATCTTACCAGTGAAATAACCCATTCTGCCATTGTCATCATTACTCTTGTCATTTCAGGCAGTATATCTAAAACACTTCATGTGTCAAAATTAACTAAGAGGCAAATAGTAGCAATAATTTAACTGATGCCTATTTGTCTTTTAACTAAGAAAATATCTACATGTTTTTTTGTGTGTTTTTATAGAACCCTCTCTTTTAGTTCAAAGCCATTACCACTTGTCCTATCACTATGCTCCTTGATAGAGCCTCTCACCAATTCTCATGTAGACTCCTTTAGGAGGAAAAAAAAAAACAAAAACAAAAAACAGCCCCAAAGAATTCCCTCCTGACATACCCATTTGCAAGTCAAAACATTCATGTGCTATCTCGCTGTTTGAATATGGTCTTGCTGATCCTTCTGCAGTCCAGTGGCATTCAAGCTATGCCTTCATGTGGGATTTACACAACTTAATCGTTTCAGCAGAGCTTGTAGCAAGATAATTGATTACCCCTGTATTTGAAGGTTAATAATCTATCTTATTTTTTATATATATGTTATTTTATTGCTATCACAAACATGCTTTTGAGTAAACGCAGGTTGTAAGAACAAGTAATAAAAGAGTATCTCTGCAAAGCCAGCTTTCAGAGAAGACACTGCTTCAAGGCCACGTTACACATACAGTCCTTGTAATCAATTGTAATCAGCCATGATCAATCATGCATAATCGGAAGAATCTGCAGATAATGCATCATTCAAGAAATATCACCTCGCTTTTTGATGACTGTAAGTACTTGCAGAGTATGTTAAAGACATACTTTAACATAACCTGAAGTACTCTATGCTAATATAAAACAACATACTGCAAACATGGAATTAAGATATGTTCAAACTTAATTCATGTAAATACTCCAGTCTCCAAACTCATAGTTTCTGCTTCATTTTAGCCAATCCACATTTTCCCTCTGGCTGTATAACAATGCTAGTATTTTACACTCCAGATAAATGTCACTGTAACTCAATACAAATACTGGCCAGCCACCAAGACAAGCCATACCTCTCAATACCCTGCATGCCCTTGCTCTTGCGCTTGTATCCTCTACTTGCTAAGTGTCAAACTGGATACAGGAATGGATATGTCTGACAAATTTTTGTTTTGGCGGTGCTGTTTTTAGACAGATAAATCCCTGGATATATCCCACAAGAAGAGTATTAGTTCCACAACCTAGGCCACAGGAATTTGTAGATTATAGAAAAGGAAATATACGGTTCGGCCTCTACCAGGGTGCAAAGGTACCCAAAGAGCCACGTCCTGGGAAAGGGAGGAGGTGGAAAGGGAAAAGGTAGGGAGATGGGCCTGGACAAAGGAAAGTGGCAGCAACGAACTAAAGAAAAAAAACCTTAATTTACTATATATAGTAGCAGAATGTGAGATAACACAATATAATATCATACTACAGAAATTGAAGCTAATAAATAGAATAAAAATGCAAAAGAGAGAGAGTTATGAAACCAAAGTCCTTACTCTAACTCTGTCAGCAAAGCAGCCAAGGAGCAAATAGAGAGGTCTCATGACTCCCAGTTCATTTTACCTTTCCCTCCAAACAGAAAATGGAAATGGAAAAATGAAGTCTTCTGGAAGTTGCAGTTCATTCTTCTCTTCTGAGACCAAGAGATCAGAAAGATCAACAATCCACAGGACTACAGCACTAACTCTAACTCCCAGTGCACTGCATGATGCTATGATGTGGAATACTGATGGAAAACCATGAAAGCAAGACACCTCTTTCAGCAGCAACCTGCACCTACTGCAGGTTAGCATGACCAGGAAACTACAGGCTCCAGTGTATTTTTATTCTGAGGAATAAAAACACCAGTATCTTGAGCTTTGTGGTTTCAACAGAAAGAATCAGAACAAGCTGTTTATGCTACTGATCTAACATGGACTGAAACAAACATATACAGGGCTTAACTTTCTGTATTAGATCACTGGACTCATACATTAAATGTTCAAGTTAAGGCTAATCGGGTTTTGACTGCAAAAGACCCCAGGTACGAGCCTTAGCTAACTGTTAAGTAAGACCATCTACAGGAATACTATTATTTTTCCCCACCCAATTTCCTGGTATCAATTCATGAAACTTACAGCAACTTTGTCTTGAATAAACTCTGTAATTACTATGAGCTCCTTAATATGCTAATTAAAAAGTCAAGACATTCTAATGTTTTACCTCAACCCATATCTTCCCAGGCATTTAAGGAATTCTTCTCAACACAATTACAAAATACGTCCTCAGTGTATTCTCCCCAGTGTTGGGGGATCATAATTCAGTGAGGCAAGTATGAGAATTTCAGTGATATCATGATTTTCTCCCAATTGATTTATTTCACATTTATGCCCAGGTTAGACAATCTTGTACGCAGCAGAACTACTATCAAATCTAATAGACACAAGCAGAAGACAGAAAGCAGACACTGAGTACCTCAGGGAAGGTACTGTTGGCAAAGGAGTGAACATCATTCAATAAGATTCCAATTTCTATTTGAAGTTTCAAGAGCTTATCCAGACTAAATCTCTCTGTAATCACCAACAACCTTCAAAAACTTTCATGAAAGTAAATCTCTTTGAGAAACAAAAGAGATTTTTTTTTAATGCTTCTATTTATCGATCCTCTTAGCAGACTTTCCTAATAACTACAAGGGTCTCGTATCATGCTATCTTTTGAAAACTGGACATAGTCATTTCCTTCAAGCAGAGTGTCATGCACTTCCCAGCAGCAGTAATATCTTACAAGTAGCAGGTCAGCTCCTGTTTATCTGCACATATATACCAATCTGCTTCACTGAACTTGCAGTAAAAAACAAGAATGCAGTTGACGGCCATTAATTCCCATCCTGCCATCTTCACAAAGGAAACAGACATAATGTGGCAAGAGCCTAACAGCTCTCATAAACAATGCATTATCTTCTCCACAATCTCACAAAAACCTACGCACTGAGAGTTGTAATCCAGTAGCTCATAGCTCACATCCTTCTGCCCTTCCTCTTTCCAACTCAGTGTCTCATAGCTTGGTATTTGGCCTCCCACACCTTATGTTATGTCTTCTCTCAAGCACAGTGCTAACCCAACAGCAGCGTTTTGAAGTGCTGCTATGTACAGTCCCAGCTTCCACCTACGCCCTGCAGAATCAGGACCAGATAGATTACAGCTTAATTTATACCAGACAAGGAGAAAACAAACAAACAACACAAATTTGCCTTGGCCTAATTTCTTGTTGTTCTTAACATTCCCTTCATGTAAAAGTACATACGCATGCCTAATACACAGATATTTAAAAGCAATTCCTAAAATGGATTAAATGACTCTCACACAAACCACAACCAGACAAAGGATACAATAGGAAATCTTTTCCAGAAGTCCATTTTAACATCAATTTCATTTTTATTTACCATGTTTTGATAAGCTGAAGACCAAACTAATTTTGACAAGGTATTTCTCCAAATGGGAGTATCATGCTTCAATTTAACATACCTTCAACTGACAGTCTCTACTACAAACATATTACAGACAGCCTGAAGTATCTGCTAAAGGCATTCAAAGTTTCAAATTCATTATACAAATGAATTGCAGCATCGCTTTTAGAGTAATAGCCCTCTGTATTTTCTCCATTTAATCACAGCAGAAATATAAGCGAGGCAAATCTAGGCTTTCTATCAAGCAAAACTGCTGTCTAAAACTCATCCCCATTTTTGGCTCATCTTTCACATACTAACCGTCAGTAGAGAGCTGACAAACAGCCCTGAAAGTCCAGTACTCTGACCAAAGATTTCCACATACTGCTCACACTTCCTTAAAGCATGGCTGAATCTCCATTTCTGGTCCCATTTCTGCCTTACTGGCTCTCTCATGGCAGATCTCTGATCTGTCTGAATTTGGCACAAAATGTATTAACCTCTATGGCCTTACAGTGAAATCCATGCAGTAACTACACTGCTGTAAGATGGCCTAAAGCAAGACATGAGCTCACATAGTGACATCAAAGCAATTAAAATGTTGCAGTAGATATGACCTCAAACTACTTAAAAATATCAGTAAATGGTAATTATACTACTGAGGTTCAGTAGAAGTAAGATGTAGAAGGCATAATATGGCATAATTACCTTTCTTAAAAACACAACAGAAACACTCTTTGCCCAGCGTTGGTCTCACATCCAGTTAAGACAGCAATTCAGAAGTTTTATTCTGTGGCCAAAGATTTAACTTTTCCACAGAGACAAGCTTAAACACCAGATAGAGGATTTACTGTTTGGAAAAAAATAAAATAAAATTCCAAAGAATCTATTATCAAACCCCAGAATGATACTCCAATGCTCAGATCCTAAGAATATCTACAACTAATGCAAAATATTTTACAAACAAACAGATAAAAACATACATACTGAATATGCACATATATGAAGTGAACAGCTCCAGCAGTACCATAAAAAATCCCAACAGTTTGATGTATTCCAAGTCAAAACAGTGTTCTTTTGCTTTTTTCCAACTGACATGAAGGTGAACCTATTTTAGGTAAGGAAGCCAACATTTGCTATTAAAAGTACCTTTGCTTGCAGTCAAAAGTATGTTACGTTGCAGCAGTTTAATTTTTAAGTAATTTATTTCAAGCGAGTGAGTTTCTTTGAATTTCTGCTTGCAAGTAATCGGTCTTCCATCAATGAAAACCTGTGCAAATTATTAAAATAAAAAGACTTTCAAAGCACTGCTATTCCTTACTTCCTTCACTTAGATTTGACTTGAGGCTTATTTAATATGCTCCCATGTAGATAAAAGTAGCACAGTTTTGTTTTCATGCTGGGTGGCCAAAAGGTTAAACGTCATGTTCCCAGTGTGGGAAAATCCCAGAAGTAGACAAAACTGTCTTAATGCTTACAGAAGTTATATTCATAGTAGACTACTTAGATGTAGAACAACCAACAATTCTGTCAGTTGATCTCTCTTCTCTGAGATAAGAACATTATTATATTAAAATATTTATAAGCATAGGAAGCTGGAATGTGTTTAAAACATTGAGAAAAGGGCCCTTTTCAAATAAAATACTGTTACAGGAAATTCTTGGGGTAACAGTGTTTATCCATAAGCATAGGGATTCTTGAAATCTTCCAAAATAAATATTACGCTCAGATATTCTCCAACCATCCCTCTTACATGAGTCTGACATGCAAATTACTCAAACTCCAGAAGTTCTTCCAGAAGTTTCAGCATATATATTCCGCTGTACAGGTCCATATGCTTTGCTGCCTGCAAGACTGAAACATACAGTATCCCAAACATATAGCATACCTTTTTAACATCTTAAGGAACGCAGAAGTAATGCTAAGAGGTAAACATGCCTTCTCCTTCAACACAACTCTTGCTGCAGCTGGCTGGCAAGCACTAACCTCGTCAGGGTGATTACACAGTGAGGAGCTTCACCACCCAAAGAGCCAACCACTTTCCCACATTTGGCAATTGACCTGCTGCACAAAATACACAATGTGTATGGAAAACAGCTACAAGCGATCCTTGTGAAAATGATCCTTTATGCATCTCTTAGAGCAGCACACTCTTAGAGCAGGCAGAACAGCCTGCTCCCTAAGGGAACTGGCCTTACATTTTGGAGTTGAAGTCTTGGTCTTCATTTCACAGTGTTGGAAATATATGACGTAATCCACTCAGAAATGTGCTGCTACAAATAAACTTGACCTTTTGAGTATTTTCACAGACAGTTTGACACTACTGCTGAGGTAGAAGGGAAAGAAAAACCTCTAGAAACATCTGCAGCATGCAGCTTCTCCTGGAAGTGAAGTGAGCCTTCAGGAAACCTGATAAAGCAAATTCTCTATGTCTGTCTCTCCTCAACCACCTTTTTAATTTCTAAATCACCTCTGAAGGAAGCAGTTCTTAGAGGCTGTTTCATGTAGTCTGGACCTGGGGCTTGGTACCTTTATGGAATGACAATACAGTTACAGAAAAGATCTCTTTGGAGTGCTAAATATGTCATCATCGGTATTTCCAATAAAATATTAGTAAGCTGTAGAAATGACAGTGTATGCAAGGAATATGAAAGCAAGGAAGTGAAAGACAAAAATTCTGACACTTCAGTATGTTTTTCTGATACCGTCATATTTTGGTGAAAAAGCATGGTACACAGCTGTCCTGACAAGGTAAAGACTTCATAAGCCAGGCTGGACGAGGCCCTGGGCAACCTGGTCTAGTAAATGGGGAGGTCAGTGGCCTTGCCTGGCAGGGGAGTGGAGATTCATGATCCTTGAGGTCCCTTCCAACCCAGGCCATTCTGTGATTCTGATTCTGTGTGTGATTCATGAGAAGCATATTGCCTGAAATCTTCAGGCACCCTTCTTGGGTCAATATCACTCTCAGTCGTCAGTACAGAAAATCTGTATCAAAATAACTGTTCTTTCAAAAAGTTTCTGTTCTGAATAAGCACCTCCTAGACCCGCAAAGTAGCTCTTCCAGTCTTCACTGAATCCTTCTGCCACAAAACCAGTAGGTTTGAGTGCAGAATTTTACTTGGGTTATGAAATGTCACATAGGAGTTAAATGGAAATTAAGTGGAAGGCTTTGTGGACTTTGGTAATGAATACAACAACAAAACCATTGCTCTTTAGAATATCCAAGACTTTACTTCACGTAATTACATATAAGCCCCCTGCTCCTCAGGACTGATATTCTTAGAAAACTATGTAGGAAAAAGGAACCCTACAGACAGCTTAGGTTCATGCTGCATCTATAACAAATCTTACTCTCTACCATAATACCTCCAATAATATACTTGGTCAAACAAGTATTTTATCACACTAACTGCATAAGGTTTGTCTCCTCAAAATACTTCACCACATGGCCACATGAACATTATCTGAAAGCAGATGGCCTCCAGAAAGAAAGCTGTTAAGTCAAAACAACCTGGGTTCAAAATAAACATGCATACATCCTTTGTGTGTGTCTAGGAAGACCAGAAACCTGTTCTGCTGTCTGCTGGAGCTGCCTAGATGAAACACCAAGGTCATTCTGCTTATTACATTTCCACAAGAAACCAGCTCAAGAAATAAGGAGGACATGAATTAAAGACTAGCTATGGCTGTCTTATCCATATCTATCTTAAACATAAAAAGTGGTCAAGAATATTACAAGTAATTGAATATCTGAATGCATGATGATACTGTTTCCACTTACAAATTCACTTTGCACTATTACAAATTCAGTTATCCATCATTAATGTTTCAGAAATAATTCTTCACCCCAAAGCACTCATTTTGTTAGCCAAGTTGCTTCTGCATTTCTGTTATATGGAGCCCCAGAGGTGGAGCAAAAATCATTTGCTGTAATTCCTCCTAGCAGCTACCGTCACTCGAGCATTAGACAGTGACAGCAGTGACATCAGCTGCTTCTTCTAATGGTCCAAGTAAAAGGCATCTGGAAAAACATCTGGGTGCAGGGAAAATGAGGAGCAGCATATTACCATTGCACAATATCACGAATACCATTCAATGCAATTTGAACACAATAATTGCATCTTTTCCTCTCTGAGAAGACACCTCTGGAGGTATTTTAGCAGACTGTAGTGAAAGGCACCGCAGGTCTGCAGGGTAATCATAAATGGAGTACAGATGGCAGATGACTCTTGTGGTCAGAAAGCTCTTTGTATCTCAGCAAGTAGATGCAGTATCAAGCTATGATCTTTAATGCCACACAAATCCTTCTGCAGCACATAACAATTAGAAAAAGAAAAAAAGGAGAGGAAACCACTAACTCAACCCAAGAAGTCCACAGCCATTTGATCCTCGACTTTAGGTGAAAAAAAATTGAAAGGATGCTTTTTCAGGAATACTGGACACTCGAGACTCCAATTAGGAATCAGTGAGATCATTCAAAATAAAAGCTGTAACATAAAGTATTTTGAGATGTCAGTCTTTGTGCATTTAGTCTGGCAAAACAAAATGCGTGGGCACAACTCAATCTACCTCTTCAAGTATTTTTGTTATTCAAGCTGAAAACCAAATTAATTACAGTCTTTCTCCATAGGAACATAAGTAACTTTTTTCCTCCCACTCCACATTTAGCTACATAGCATTCAAAACCATTTAGAGCACACACAAAAGATGCATTTTATTTTACAAGTTGCTTCATATTAATTCAAATCTAGAGTTAATTCTGACATCAAAAACTTCTGACTTTACAACTTCAACATTTTGTAACTTACGTGAGTGAAAATTCCTAATTACATTCCGCACTAAATTCGGTGACTATTCTAGGATACAACAGCCATGTTTCCCTCTAAAGAAGTTCAAAACTTAAGACTGGATAAATCACATGAAGTAGTGTTTTATCCAATCAAAACAGCGTGAAAGACTGAAAGGGTTTGTTAGGTTCTCTGTGCCCTAACAGCACAGTCAAAACAACAAATGCACAGCCAAAAGTACCTGGTTCACCTCTCCTTCAGGAGCAACGCTGCCCACAGAAGCCGCCCTTGGCCAGCAATTTGAGGCAACAGCATTAACCACACAAGGCCTCCACTGCAAACACACTGAGCCTCTTCCCACACATCACAACCTCGATGTAGAAAAAGCAGGCTGCACAGATGAGGAGGCTGAGAAGATGTCGTCCTGGGAGATCAACTAATCATGGCTCTTGACATTTAAAAAAATATGACACATATCATAAA
>PPHD01003158.1:0-31768 GCA_002909625.1 Bambusicola thoracicus
AACCATCTTTTGATTCTTTTATTTTTCTGTTGTTCTTAGCATGTAATGATATACAGTGATGCTTTTAAAAACCTCCGTGTTTTCTCAATTATTCTGAGCTAGTTTTGTCTTTAAAATATGACTGTACAATGACTGAAGCTATTGGGAATCAGCCTGAATAAAAAAAATGAGAGGTAAGTTTCCTAGGCAGTGAGTGGGACATTTCACCCAAAGTAGGTCTATTTAGGTACAGCAACTTCACCACCCATGGATGGTTCTCTTGGTGGGACGCAGTAAGGGAAGCTTCTGAAAGAGAAAAGGGAAAAAGATATGCATATACATATACATATGCATATACATATGTCTCTAATATATGCATACTATGTATGTGTTGGTTCATTTACCAGACTGCATATTACTCTGTTGGCACTGAGGTTTCCTTGGGTTGTACCCTTTAAAACTCTCAAAATGTAGAAGGCATTTTAAGAATGGCAGTGGTGTACTCAAGGTCATTTGACAGATAATCACATTTTAATCAAAAAAGAGAAAAGAGAAAAGTGATGTTTGTGATCTGTGTTAGACTTTATTCTGGTGAGTTATTCTTTTCTCCTGATGATGGAGAGTATGCTATTTGGTTGGTCATGTTTACTGGGGGGGTGGGAAAGTAAACATGTTTCTTGTGTTCTGTTTTCTTTTTCAAACAAACACACTCTAGATTTGGATGTTGATACCTTCCAAATTTACCAGCCACAGCTTACAGTTGCCAGAAAGCTCTTGTCTCAGGTTTGTGCTATAGCGGACAGCGGCAATCAGAGCCTGGATCTGGGCCACTTCAGCAAAGTAGACTTCATCGTTATAGTTCCCCGTTCAGAAGTCCTGGTACAGCAGACCCTGCAGCGGATCCGGCAGTCAGGTAATGGGGAGGGGAGGGAAAGGAAACTGTTAATTCGGACTGAAGTATGTGATTGCTATTAGGTCATATCTGATATAAATGCAGAAATAAGCTACACCAGCATGTATTAGCTCCTTTAGTTGGTATTATTGATGACTTCAAAATATATTCCTTTCTCAGACTAGACTCAAATTGGATCGTGTAAGCAACAAAAGAAATTCTTGCAGAACTGAGGAACATATGACGTGAAGTAATATTCAGCTGTCAAGGGAAAGAGGAGATGGATGACTGCGGTAGTTCAGATCTTTTATCACCTATAATTGCTAGTGCAGTTCATTCTAGGTACACGTTTGTTCATACACTCTTCTGTATCGAGCACAGGGACAGATGCAGGAAACTCTTAGATAAATAAATGAGTGAACAGTGCACTCACATTAGTGGACAATAATTACTGGTTCAGCGTGAGTTTTTATGTCAGGCTCTGTATCTGAACATGGCTGATACCAAATGCTTAAAGAACAAGAAATCTTTAGGAGGCAGATGATAGAATACATCTCTTGAGAATGACCCTTTTGATTCACTCTGTTAGTGATTGACATGTGCCCAGGAAACTGTAGGAGATTGTCTTTGTTGTTCTCCATTGTACTGTCCCTCTCAGCATGTATTTTTTTCAGCCCGATATTATTTTCCCGCTTAAATGAAAGAATGAAATAGATTACTTAAAGTAGGAGTTACTTTTCCTTTCTAAAATGACTTGTTGTTTCATTTCTTGTTGCTTCAGACATTTTATTTACTTAATCATATGTGTGTCATAATAATGCTCCACATTAAACCAGAGGTTGTCTGATATCTGTTAAGTGCTTTGCATTTACTTTATTTTGTTTTTTGAGTGAGTGGTTTCTACTTTATTTTACACAGTTTTTAGAATGGCTAAGGCCATGGTAAATGTATAGTTGAGCTGTATCACCATGGTTTATTGCTACTTCTTTAATTCAAAAGGTGTTCAAAGCTACATTACAACTTGCCTTTTTTATGAGTATGATGACAGTTGACCATTGCAAAGACTACTACAGAGTAGCTGTATTTTACTGATATTTGAAGATTAATAACCTTGAGGTAGAGCATGAAAAGTGCATTAAAAAAATAATATTATCGAGAGCTACTTTTACTTAAGTTTATTATTTTTGTAAAAGTAAGATCAGAGCAACAGCTTCTGACTCTGACAAGATTAGTATGGCCTAACATGGGGAAATTTGACCTAATATCATGGAGCACTGCCATGAGTGCTGCTCTGGAATTTTTTCGTGGATATATTTTTGTGTTGCTGTTAACATGAGAAGTCTTGAAAGCTCTTCAGGCAATTTGTTGAAGGAAATCCAGTAGTCAAAAAGCAAATGGCAGTCTCCATTGTGAGAGAAGTGCGTTCTGATCACCATCTTCTTACCAATGCCTGTCAGTGATAAGTTCTGATATTGGCAGATAATGTCTGCAGGTGACACTTGATTTTTGGATGTGCTCAAAGGAAAAGGTCTTTGTTGCATTCTCCTTTCTGGCAGGTGTCCTTGTGGACCTGGGCCTAGAAGACAATGGAACAGCATATCAGAGAGCTGAGAAATATGTGGTTCGGCTAGACAATGAGATTCAAACAAAATTTGAAGTTTTCATGAAACGAGTGAAGCAAAATCCATACACACTGTTTGTGCTGGTTCATGACAATGCTCACGTGGATCTAACAAGGTAGCTGACTCAATGTACTGAAGGAAAACAATCCTCTTCTGGTATCTTTCTGTTATGTATTGCAAAAGACTCGTCTTTGACACCCAGAGGTTTCTGTAGGTCTAAGGCATTTTGTTCCACAGAATCAAATACTGTCCTTTTGCTTGGGTCTCATGTTTGTTAACTGATTCCATTGAAGCAGGATGAGACTAGCTTTGGATTTTTAGATCTTTAATAAAACTGTTAATAGGGATAAGTTCTACAGTGGAAATTTTGCAAGAAGAGTGGAATTTTACAACTTTGCTTACTTCTTTGTCTTTTTCCTATTCCCTATTTCTGTGCTTTTCTGTGCAAAACCTAAAAACTCTCCATGTTCACAAACTAGTCATGTTTTAATTCATGTTTTTATCTTTAATGATAGTGTTGTTTTTGAAATGAAAAGGGTTACAGACAATTAACTTTTCAGTAACATCTTCTGAAAAATATCCTAGGTCCTGTGAGAAAAGGACTTAAAGAACAGTAGTTCTGTTGAAGTTGGCCAGTGTTAGATCTGCAAAGAACAACATACACATATGCTAAGAAAAAATTCTTCACACTGAATCATAATTTTGCAGTGGAACAACAAAATAAGTAAAGCTAATTGTTCCGGTCTTGTTCCTTGAGTAAACTGAAGAGAAAAATGTTAATGTGGTTTTGACGTGGTGCGTAAGGCTGTGGGACTCACTTGACAGCAGAGTCAGTAATGAAAATACTTTCCATGACGGAGAGCTAAAAATACCTAAGAGCAATGTTCTTCCTTCCTTATGCTCTTCATCAAATTTTTGTTACTGTGTTTGATGTATGCTGATTTTGGAATTCCTGTTTAACCTGGAGGCCTACTTGATTCCAGGAGCTGGAAATCATGGCAACAGGAGACTATCAAGTTCTCTAATCTCTTAAAAAAATGTTGTATCTACCTGGAAAATTGAGTGGATTTTGTAAACATATTACCGTATCCTAACCCCACAACTCATGCAACAGTACTCATCTGTAAGAGAGACTTCATCAACTCTGCCTCATTTTTGGTTGCCTCCGTCTTATGATGGATTAAATTGGCTCACTAATTCAGTGTTTTACTTACAACGAATTTAGTCCTTTATTTAGTTTTATTTCCGCTCTTGCCTGACTCTACCTATAGAGAACACTCAAGTGTTTTTGACATCTTTCACCTTTTCAAAGAGTTTTTTGAGCTGTAATACTCAGTGCTTTTGGAGATTTTTCTGGAGAAGAGAGTAATCCATTGAATCTCAGGATGTCAGTAAGGCAATTCTTTGCATTCTTATTTCTGCAGTGCCATTTCAAGTTCCCTGTCACATGGTGAGCCTAGTCATGGTCTGGCTGATAGAGTTATTAATTGCAGGGAGGTCCTTGAAGCATTCAACCTCCTTGTTCTTCAGGTCAGCTCTTTTCCTTATGCCTTGCAAACGCAGCAGTCCAGGATCAGCTCTAGCAATGAGGTACATTGGATACAATTTGATGCTGTGGTAAGTGTTTAATTTATAATTTTATTTGTGAATTTTAACAGAATTTTTTTTTTTAACTGAATCTAGTAGATATATATTAAAGAAAAACTTTAGAAGAGAGCTGTTTCTCTGCTTGGGTATTTGTTTGCTTGGGTTCTAGCTACACAATCCTGGGATTGTGACAGTAGAGGTATGATTGACCTTTAGGCCCAGGAATCACATTTTCCTTTATCCAGGTCATGTAATGGCTCTTTATGCTCTGGTCAGAACTGTGCAGGTGTACTGGAAACCTCTGGAGCTGTCTTTCCATTTTCAAGTAGTCTAGCTTTTGTTAACAACAGATAGAACAGTGGAATGACGGAGTGAATGAATATACTTTGCTTTGCAATTGAAAGTATTTCCAGCTTTTTGTACGTTCTTGCTTTTTCTGTATGAAACAGGATGACACAGCAAGTGAAGACAAGCTGTACTTCGGCTTGAATGAATACAGCAAATCTCTCCAATGGGGAGTCACAAGTCCACTTTTGAGATGTGATGAAACCTTTGAAAAAATGGTCACCACACTTTTAGAAAGGTAAATAGTAACGTGGGATGCTGCTGAAGTGGGATCTTAAGTGTATAGATGCTTATCAGCCCCATCATGGGAGGATGAAGACATGATGACATTTGATATTGATCTTAAAATCTGTTGCACGTGCAATTTTTATTTTTGCAACAGAAATTCTTGTATTTTTCAGCAAGAAGAGGGAGGGGATATATTTCATTCCCTTATGGTTTCATTATTAGGCCCATTCAGTGGCAATCCATGCTCACAGGTGCTCTTGCCTTTCAGCTCAGCCCTCATTAAGCTAGGTGAAGTTTTATACCCCTTCACTTCTGGTGGCTGTCTGCTGAGACTGCCAACAGATTGGTTAGCAGTGTCCCAAGTGAGTGATATCAGTTCAAAACCTTTCATTTTATTTATTTCATTAGCTGGCTGTGGTTTTCATTCCTGCATCTCAGAGTTTGAATGTGTCTTGTTAGTAACCTGCAGCTGCCTGAACAAGTTAGTTTCATAGTGCATCTAATATATATTTTAATGTGCAGATTACAGAAACAAAACCAGTACTATGATTTCCAGCAATGTGGAGCTAATCTATTCTGCGTATCAGCAGGACACATATGCTATAACTGTTCAAGCTATAGTTCTTGTATTTTCATTTTTAATGGAGCAGGATTGTCCTGTCTTCAGTACCCTCTCTAGCTTTCCTGTAAGGCCCCCTTCAGGTACCAGAAGGCTGTGATAAGGTCTGCTCTTCTCCAGGCTGAAGAGCCTGAGCTCTCAGCCTGTCCCCACTGGGGAGGTGCTCCAGCCCTCTGATCATCTTTGTCGCCCTCCTCTGGATCCACTCCAAGAGCTTGGTGTCCTTCTTGTGTTGGGGGCCCTAGAACTGGATGCAGTACCCCAGGTGGGATCTATGAGAGCAGAGTAGAGGGGCAGAATCACCTCCCTCACATTTCTCCCTTCTGGTCACACTTCTCCATTTCTCTTGATGCAACCCAGTATGGTTGGGCTTCTGGACTGCAAGCACATACTTGACAGCTCATCAACTGACACCCACAAGTCCTTCTCCTCAGGTCTGCTCTCAAGCTGTTCTCTGCGCAGCCTGTATTTATGCTTGGGATTGCCCCAACCTAGCTGATGTCTGCAACCTGGGTGATATGGCTAGAGCCCTTGTCAGCGAAGACTGAGGCAAAGAAGTCACTGAGCACCTCAGCTTTCTCTATATCTCTCATGTTTTCCTCTGGAGAGGGCCCACATCTTCCCTAGCCTTGCTTTAATCACTGATATACCTGTAGAATTTCTTCTTGATCCTGTTACAATTAATAATTAAAAAAGTATTTATATTTATTTAGTAAAATGCAATATCAAATATGCTAAGTTAGCAACATGAATCGTTAAGCACATCCATGTTTATTATCTACAAATATGTAAGTAATGAATGTGATGAATAATAGTAAGGTTAGTTAATCTCATTGCATCAGTTCTTTCAGCTTTTCATAATCTTTCTGACCAAGTCCAGTGGAAGAGATGGTGGCCATTGCTGCGGTCTTTCTGTTCTCATGGTGTGGATGGGGAAAACAGTGAGGGAAGATTAGAGCATATGCAAATATTATCTTGATGTTGAGGTTAAGATCAGCCTAGAAATAGAGAGAAAGTGAACCTGTTTCTGGGAACCAGGATATGTTTTTCATCGCGCTTTGTTGATTAAGCCTCTGTTTCCAGGACACTGGACTTTTGTGTAGGTAAGTCATGCAACGTTACAAGTCTGAGAATGCATCAGATATTTTGGTATTATCAAAAAGACTCCATTTATTTTAGTTTCCAAATTGCAATGGGTACTTGAATGAGAGGAGGGCTAAGAGGTGTTTAAAAATTTACTGATCATAGTTTATAGAGATACTGTAGCAGACAGGCTCAAAACTTTATTCAGGTGGATCTCATACTTTCTATTAAATTCCTCAAGAAAGGGAACAGTGAAATTTGGAGCTTTTAGTTGTTTGGACTTCTGTAGCACAAGGCTTCTACTCAGTGTATTAGTGTTGGATTTTTTATATGTTATGGCAATGAGTGAACGTGTGGGGAATGTGTAGAAATGGAGTGCTTTTTAGCTTGAGTAGGTTTAATTTCTTTTTTTCTTAGCATTTCGCTTTTTGAGTTCTTATCTGTTACCACTGAAAGTAGCTGTAATGAGAGAGAAAGAAGTGTTGACTGTGTAGGTTAAAAAGCAAAGTACAAGTTCAGTTTTGGCTCAGAGCCAGCAGTCCCTATTGGTTAAGTCTGGCTTTCTTCTGGGAGAGTGGGAAATGGGAAATTATGAAGAACTTCTTACGGAAACCACTTAAAGCAGCGATGGTCCTTTGAGTTGGTAGAAGAAAAAATACCTTCTGGACAGCAAAGCAATTATTAGCCCGCAGTCTTGGAGTGAATCAGATCTGAGATGATCAGTATCTCCATCAGACTGAAGAACTTTAGCTTAAATTATTTCCCAAAGGAAGATAACAGAAGCTTATCATTCCTTTTAGCTGAGATCAGGACTTTGCTCTTTATTCTCTGCATTCAGGAATGTTTGCTAAAAACATAGTTAGATTTGTCTGTGAAAATTAAAGACTTCATTCTTTAAGCACTAAAGACAAATGGGCACTTCTTTACCCTATGGTCCTGGTGTTTGGTTAATTTTCAGACACCACTTTAATTTTGCACGTGCTGACACAGAGTTATTTCCCCAAAGGTATCCACGGCTGCACAGCATGGTGGTTCGCTGCTACCTTCTCATTCAGCAGTATTCCCAAGCTCTGATGTCTCTCACGACCATGGCCTCACTAAGAGATCACAGCACACCTGAAACGCTCAGCATAATGGATGACCTTATCACTTCTCCAGGAAAGGATAAGAATGGCTGTGGCCACATGCTCGTCATTAGGGTGCCATCTGTGCAGCTAGCCATGCTGGCCAAGGAGAGGTTGCAAGAAGTAAGAGACAAGTTAGGTCTGCAGTATCGTTTTGAGATCCTCCTTGGGAATCCTGCCTCAGAGCTTACTGTTGCGAAACACTTTGTGACACGTTTGAAGGTGAGCAGAAACTATTATTTCTTTGTGTGACCATTGTAGTCATCTGACTGTTGGACATGTTCTTTGTGGTTTCCCATGTATTTTTAAGTTAATTATTTTATAGGAGAAGGATGAATGTTCTGTATCTTTCTTTGAGGAAGTATGTTGTACTTCTGGTGAGTATAATGACTTAGAAACTCAGAAAAAAAAAAAATGGGTTGTTTCTGAACCCTGACTTCTGAATTCCTGAAGTCAGACACCAGATGTTATCTCACTTCTTAAAACTGAATATCAGCATGAGTCAGATAGGTTTCCTCTTTGAATCTCTGAAAGCAGAGCTCAGGTATCTCTAGACAAGCTAATTATTACCACCAACTTATCTCCCTAGTGTATCTAGCTGCATGCTCAGTCTTTCCACCTTCTGCTCTTCTGGTAACTAGTAAATCTCTTGTAGATTTCTTGTCTCAAACCACTGCATTCTGAAAGCCTCTTCTGCAGAGCATATATGCACCAAGCTAAACTTGTGCATGGACCTATAAAAGCCTGGTACAAACAGCCACATCCACTTCCTGTATTAACTTTCCCACATTAAACCAAGTTTGGTTGCCTTTCTTAGGTACCAGCCTGAGAGTAGTTTATCTGTCCTGATTCCTGCCCTAAGTCTCACACAGAGATTGTTCAGTGTGTTCAAAAACACACAGAAAATGAAGGAAATGTGTGAGCCTTTTTGCAAAGCTTCTAAAGAGCTTCTCTACAACCAAAACCAGGTAAAATGACCTTTAAGAAGCCACCCCTTCTAAATCTCACCTTCAGCAGAGGAGGGAAGAAAAATAATGAAGGAGAAAATAAGTTGTGAGGTAACAGCTCTGTGCTCTGCTGGTGGGAGTTTTGGTGGTGGTTGTTTTTATTGGCTAGACTTCAAATAATTCTGGGCTGCGAGTACGGTGAGGGTTTCTTTATGGCCCTTTGTCTTATGGTTGCAGCCCCATGCACGTTTCTAGAACAGCCTGTTAGGCTTTTTAGTAGAGATCAGTATGAGTGTGAGAGTCTGATGCAGGTGAATATCCATATAGCCCTTGATCTGTATAGAGGGCTTTGATCAGATAGGAAAAAAAATGTACAAAAAACCCCTCCTAAATAATTGTTCTTATCCCTCTTACCCACAACGTAAGATGCTTTTCTGGAGTAAACAAAGCTATAGGCCTCTGGTCTTGTTTCTTTCCTTGTAAACAACTAGAAAAAAAACCTACTCAATTCTTAAAGGTGCATGTGAGTGAGGAGAAGAATTTAGTTGCCCAAATGTAAGTCTTCTCAAGTGGGTTATCCCAGTTGGAGGCTCCAGAAAGATGAAGATCAACTGTGAGGCTGGTGCTTGGCTGCCATACCTGCTAGTCTGGCACTTGGCTTTTCACGTGATGTTAAGTGGAATACTAAAGCTGGAGAACAAGGGTGGGGAATGGATCACTATCTACTTTGCTTGCGAGTACAGAAGAGAGGAGAGTAGGCTTCTGGTGGGACTGAGGCATGAAGTGCTGGTCCCACTGATAGCTTCTGTGGGTTGCAGGGAGAATGAGATTCCATCCCAATCTTTTGGAAGAGTAGGGAAGGAATGTTTGACTTGACTTAGCCTCTTCCTCAGAGCAAGTAACCAGTGTGTGTGATTCCCCAGCAGGGCTATGGTCTCTGGTGCTGGCAGCTGAGTAATATATCCTCCATCAGACAAGTCCCATGGCAGCCTTGGAGGCTGAGGGCTGAGCTGCCAGAGGGAAGGATCGCCTGAAGGTGCAGAATGAAAGAAGAGATGAGAAATAATTTAAATAACTGTTTTGTTGAGCAGGCCTAATGTCATGGCTATAGAGTTCACCTTCTGAGCATAACAAGAATCAGTTTTGGAGCCATTCAGAAGTGAGGAGACCAAAGGGCTGCAGCTGTCTACCCCTCCTAAGTACTGTAGACAAGAAGTACATCTGTATGCCAGTCCACAGCTGAAAGCTTCAGGCACTCAAGCTTCTTTTTAAACCTTTAGGCTAGAAGAAATAAAATCATCTTTGAACCTGTCTTCCCCTGGTTCATTTTCTAGCCTTGCTTTTTCTGAGAAGCTTCCAGTGTTGGAGAGGTATGCTGACACAGCCAGGCTAACCCTGCTGAACCTAAAAATCTCAGCTTCTCTGAGGCTGCTTAACCTAACCATCGAGTTTGTTAGGTAGTTGGAGAAATTATTTTTTGTTTTACATACATGTTACTTAGAGGATGCAGAAATCAGCAAGGGAAGGAAATCGGGGCTGTGAAAAGAGAATTAAAGCCATAACAGTGAAGGGAAATACTACTCCAAATCATGTTCTTCCTAAGCTGAGAAAGAAATAATCACAGATTATTTCAGTGGAAATTTTCTAAAGATAAAATGGCATGCTGAGTCACTGATCTGCTGTTGATCCCTCCTTTTCAATCCCCTTTGTCTGCCTGAGAAGGTGACTCATAAAACATGGCCTTTCTGGGGTGGAGGAAAGGTGAGGAAAGAACAGGTTAAGCATTTAGGTTGAGAACAGAAGAATGGAGAGGGAATTCAGGGCAGGATTCTTTCTGCAGATCATGTTTTTCATACAGTTTGCCTAAGTTTTGTTGCTTTGTCAAGACAGCTTTGTCTTGTTGTCTTGCCCATCTGTGCTGAAAAGAATATTTTTTGTATTTATGTTTATTTTTAATGGGTAGACGTGTGGTTGGGTTTGCCATCTGTGTGACTCAACAAAGTAGACTCTGTGCCGCAGCTAGGTTTTGGTTTTCTTCTGAACTCATTTTGTACGGTATTAAAAAGATGGACAGAAAAACTTCTTCCAGCGGGCTAATATGATGTAGTTTAAACATGTGGTGATTCTGGAACCAATGTGGCTTGTTTTCTTGGTCTGGAGAGCCCTTAATGTCTCTTGTCAGTGTGGAAGAGTGAAATCTCTGTTATATGTAAAGAGACTACTAGTCTATGCTGATCTCCTGCCTGGACTGGTCACTGACCGAAGAGGCAGCTTTATCATGCAGTACCCACAAAGTATTGAAAAGAATGTCTAGATATGAACCTACGTTTTCTCATTTCGTCTTTATAATTTGGATGTTTGTAAAGGCAGAATGGCTACTTGCCTTTCTAAGTGGGAGTCTCTGAGTCATTCAGCTTTACTTCCTGTTAACAGTTGCTGTGGTGCGCTCATGCCTCTTGATCAAATACTACCTGTCTCATCTGGAAGTATGGGCACTGTGCAACAATGCAAGAATGTTAGTGTTGCACAAGACAGAGCAGTGTTTTAGGAGGCTGCACCCAAAGCAGAGAACATAACTGGACTCAGCCCTGTTCACCAAGCTCTGCTGAAACAAGAGTCTGCTAACCTGCGTACAAAGAAAAAGCAGGAACTAGAAACAAAAACAAGTGACAGTTTAAAAGGTGTCATTTAGATGTGACTTGAATGTTCTCCATTCACAGGCTTGGAGGGGAAATGAGCAGGACGACTGGATTCCTCGCACCTATCAGGATCTGGAAGGTCTACCTTGCATTGTTATTTTAACTGGCAAGGATCCTCTGGGAGAAACTTTCCCCAGGTGCTGTTACTGCTCTCGCGATACAGTTGTTTTCTAAAATGTTTAGATAAATGTTTCTTTGGGAAAGATAAGTGGTTTGATACCAAGTGGTTATTATTTTTCACAGATAAGTGCGTATTAGGAGGCTTTCTTTGGGAGCAGTTTAAAACTGTGGGAAGCATGGTTTGTGAAAAGTAAGGCTCCTGCACTACGTGGGTCAGTGAACATCTGTGCCAAGCACTGAGGGGCATGACTTACATGCTGAATATTTAAAAACTATGTGATATTTCATAGCTACTAAAATTGTTCAGGAATATTTAATAAGCAGTTAAAGATACAGAGTATTCTCCAGAGTTGCAGAAGAAAAACCATCCTTTTTTCTGTGGTCGGATTTTGTAGGTCACTGAAGTACTGTGACCTTCGGCTAATTGACTCAAGCTACTTAACTCGGACTGCATTAGAGCAAGAAGTGGGCCTGGCATGCTGCTATGTCTCCAAGGAGGTGATTCGAGGGCCTATTGTAGCTCTTGACCTTAGTGAGAAAGAGCACGAGAAGGCAAATGGTAGCGAGAATGATGCTGATGAGCTGTTGATAGACTTGGACAGACCACAGAGTAACAGCAGCGCTGTCACTGGAACCTCAGGTCAGTTAACTGCTGCTGCTCTGAAGAGTAAGCCTGCATTTATACATCTTTGAAATTTGAGTGCAAATATTGAGATGTTTTGACAAACGTGGACTGCTTGGAAGTATGCTGCTGCAGGCTGAGCAGTGAAATGCCAGTAGCAGATTTCTTGCCACAGTGAGCAATTTTCCTGTCTGCAGCTAAAAGGGGAAAATGTTGCAGTGGGAGAATGGGATGCCATACCTAATTGTCGTTACGATTTTGTTTAAACTTATATTTCACAGTTGCGATAGTTTCATCTGTTGGATCCTGAAAAAATCTTAGAAATGAGGATGGAAATAGGATAAAATGTTAGGAATAGCAAAATGCAGTGTAACTGTGGGAGTAGCTGGGGGTGAAGGCGGGTGTTTACCCCCTGGGCAAGACAAGCAGAATGGCTTGGATTTGCCCTTCCTCTTCAGACATCAGTAGAGAATCATCCCCCACCAAGCGTTTCCTTCCTTGTGTTCATCTGGCACTTCTAGGTCCTTCCCTTTGCTTCTGTATGAATTTGAGGTATTAAGACAGCTTAATTGTGCACCAGATCTTGCCATACACTAACATAAAGGTGGCTGATATGGAGGGGGGATCATAGGCCAGCTCGCATTAAGACTGCCATGAAATAAAAGCTCTGTTTTCCATAGGAGAGAGAGTCAAATTGATCTATGTATACAGTGGCGTTTTATACTTGAGTTTTGGAAGATTATACAAACAAATTCTAAATCCCAGATGGAAAATGATAGTTAACATACTGGGATTACAGTTCATTTGAAATTGGGACACTCGCGTTTGGATTCTGAACTTGAAAAAAAGAATGTATTTGTAGGGTAGGACTGTCCCTAGGTGAGTTCAGGATTTATTTGTATTGCCCCATGTCAGCCAGTACTGTCCATTACCCGCTCTTTGTTTCACCAGGTTCCCTGGCTGACAATGGGGTGAGCTCCTCAAGCGCTGCAGACAAGTCTCAGAAGCAAGCACCATCGCTTAACTTTCAAATGGTCGCACACAGCTCAGTAGATGAGGGGTCCTACCCTGAGTTCACAGCCGGAGAGACTCTGAAGCAGGAATGTGACTCCTTGGGTAACCAGATGGCAAGCAGCACCACTTCAAAACTGTCATCGCTGTCGTCAGTCTCTCAGACGTTTCGGTGGTCCGGCCATTCAACCAAAGACAGCAAGGCCCTCCGTGCTGCACTGCCACGCATCGTCATTCTGTCGAAAGCTGCTTACTGCCTCCTGAGCTCACAGAAAAGTGGGAATTTGCCTTCCTCTTCTTCCCTGCTGCCTCACGCTGACGTGTCCTGGCTGAGCTCTCTGAGGCCTCTGCTTCACAAGGACATGAGCAGCGAGGAGCAGTCGCTCTACTACAGGCAGTGGACGACGGCCCGGCAGCACCACGCAGACTTCAGCAATCAGGGGGAGGCATCCAGCCCAAGGAGTTTTCACCCCAGGCGGCTGCTTTTGACAGGGCCACCACAAGTAAGAGCACAGTTCCTTCCTCTTGCCCTACTAGCTAGATGAGTAGACCGGTGGTGAGGACTGCTATAATGCAGGTGGAGATGTACTTGAGAGGCTCGTGCAAAGTTGCACCCAATTACGTATTTAGAGATGAAGAATCAGGCAAATTAGAAGGTTAAGTTCTTGCTGAAAGTGGTAAAAAGAACGGTTCTTTATGTTTCGTGTTTTAAGCTTATATGATATACTTGTGAATGGCACCAGACATTAAATTGCCGTGTGTCAGTGGAGGGAAGTGGTCAATCGCTGCCCATCTCTGTTCATACAGAAGTGATACAGACTGTAGGCCAGATTTTCCTCACAGATCAACTTCATAATGCCATTCAGCATAATGGGCAATATAAAGTCCTGTTATGTTTTCAGGAAGAACTACAGTGGCAGAATAAGAGGCATTAGGCCAAATGAATTTATCTGAACTGTATCCTTCTTTCGCATTAATCTGAGTTGGGGTTCAGGCTTTTTTCATCTCTGGTTCAGGTGGGAAAGACTGGCTCATACCTGCAGTTCCTGAGGATTCTCTTCCGCATGCTGATCAGGTTGCTGGAAGTAGATGTGTATGATGAAGAAGAAATTAATGCCAGTGAGTATTTAGAAGTCATTATTGATACTCGTTATTTAGTGACTTTGTTATATATTGATAAGCAGTGGCAAATATTTTAGATATACAAAAAGGCTTCATAAATTACACCTGCCATTTGTCCTGTCTAGTAATGGGCAGCTAGACTTGTAGATACCTGAATATGCTTAAAAATTGATTAATAGAAGTGTAAATTTTACAGTGGACCGAACTCTTAAGTGCATTCTTGACTGATATGTTTATTTGGCACTAAAGTGAAAGTGAATCTAAAACTCTATACAGGAAACATCTGCCTGCTATTTGCAGTATCTCTGCTAGCTGATTTTTAAGCTGTGGCTGCTTCTAAGCAGAAAAGACAGATTGAAGATCACTACTTTTCTGCCTGAGACATTAATATTACTTAATTAAAAATTAGAAATTAATCTTAAAAATAAACGTATTCCCCTTTGATTTGGAACTTTGAGTACTGTTATTTTCTCATTATTTGAACTAAAATACCCCCGGAAGCTTAGGATGAAGTCAGAATGTAAGACCAGGCAGTCTGGTCTGTTGTGATCACAGCCACTGTGTCACACCCCTTCCAGGAATGTGTGACAGTGCGTCAGAAGAGCAGTTCGGGTTTTACTTGGGGCTTTTGGTTCTGGTTTCTTTTTCTTCCCACAGCTTCTAATGGAATGCTTTTCTAGATCCTTCATGCTGTGGTGGGTGCAAATATTGGGGGGTTGGACTGGATGATCTCTAGAGGTCCCTTCCAGCCCCTACAATTCTGTGATTTTTTTAATTCCCCAGTAAAAAGACATTCCCATGTCCCACTTATAAACATTTTAGGGTAGACTGAAAAAAATATTGCTTTAAAATGCTTTTACTCTTCTTTGATGTTTGCTTATGCAATATAGTCATACAGAAATCTTACTCCCTCTCAGCTTTCATCTAGGTAGCCCAAACCAGCTTGCAAATGACAAGCCCATTATTCTTCTCATCTGTTTAGTAGCTCCCTGTACATCTATTTTCAGTTTATCCTTCCAGTCTGACCCGAAATGTATGTGATGTTGTGCAGGATGTTTAGCCAATACAACGTGCAACAGCTTGTGCATTTCCCTGCCTCCACTGAAAGCCCCATGATTGATGAAACCCATGATTGCGCTTGTCTTTTCCATTTTCCTGTTTCACTGACAGCTCTGCTCAGCTTGTGCTCGTGGGTTCTTCTGCAACTCAGTGGTTTCCAGCTGACAGAGTCCCAGCCTACAGCAGAAATGCTTGCTATTAGACCTTGACTGCACATAAAACTTGCATTTTTTCTGCAGGATGTCATGCAGATTCTGTTGCTGTAGTTTTTGAGCTCATTGAATTCTTTCTGGTTGATCTTCTGTGCCTTTTCTATATTGACAGTGGCTCTTTAGTTTGCTGGTGTCGCAAATCTAAAGCAAAGTTCTTTGGACTTTTTTTCGTGGCAGTGATGCTGGTGAAAATATTAAACAGTATGCCCTTCTGCTGATCTCTGTTAACTTCATTGGTAATCTCCAGCAACATTAATGCTTATGATGTTACATGCTGCCATCTTCTGTTTAATCATCTTGTTCAGTTTACAGACCATTTCTTGTCTCTGTTTTCTTTAACTGATGTGATTTGTCACATAGCGTCGTATCAATTACTTAAGTTCAGAAAGACAAGGTGTGCTTCATTTCCTTTATTTAAAGGAATAGATTTGTCACATCTGTGTAATGAAAGTCATGCAGGATTTCTTTGGTCAACCAAAGAACGTGACTGCATTTTATTGCATTTTTCACTTACTCCATCTTGATACCAATGTCAAAGTAACGGACCCAGAGTTTCATAGATCTCTGAAACGGTGGCAGTATATGCATTGTGCTTCACTACAGTCAGGTTTACACCTGATTTCACATACCTTTTCTTTAAGAAAAGTGGCATGAAGTTTATTCTTTCTCATTCATTTAGGTGTGTATCAAAACTTAAAACAAAACAAAGGACATATACTTGCCTACCTAGCCGAGGTGGTAGAGCCAAGAAAATTGCTGTTTGTTTTCATGTGCTTTGCTGAGCTCTGCCTTATCGTGGTATTTGGCAAAGCTTTTTTTTATCTCGCACTCGTTGGTGTTTGAGGCAAAGCTTTTTTTGCTGATGAGCTTTTTCCATTTCTCTTGGACTTTGTACATTCTTAGTGTCCTTTTTGCCTCTGAAGCCCCTTCCTCTTGGTGATCTTGCATTGCTTTGTTTGCTGGCTACTGATTGTTTGGCAGCAGTGACTCCAACTCTCATTTGTAGAAAAGTGCCTGGTGTTCTCAGCCCAGTGGGCCAGCTCTCTCAGGATTTGTCTGTGTGAACAGACTCATGGGCTTCAGAGGTTAACAGCCTCTGACCAGCAGCTTCCTACCAGTCAGTCTGGGTAGGGTGAGCGTGTGCTTGTTTGGAGACGCAGCTTTCGTTTCATCTGAGTTTGCCTTTGTGAAATCAGTAACCTCATTTGCCTACTCTTGTGTATTCTTCTCTCTGATTTTAAACTGGATCAGTTCCTGTTCAAGCTTCACGCCAAGCTTCAGTTTGTCATCATCAGACAGTGCTTTCTGATGTTGTTGCTCACACTCGATTATCTACCTTGGACATACCTCTACTGGATGAAGCAAAAAAGTTCTAGTTGATCCTTGCTGTCACATCCCGTTCTCTAACAGAAGTGTGTCTTTTACTGTCTTTATCATTTACTCAGCTGCTAGTTTATATATTTATACGTTCTCCTTGCTTTCATCCTCTTGCCTTTGGATGCTTTTGCTTCTTGTTTACCCATTGCTCTCTTCGTTCCGTGTACTAAAAGGGGAACTACAGTGGGACACGAGGCTCTGTCTTTATCTTCTGCAAGGGTAGTTCATCCGAGCAGTTTATGTATAAACCAGGGTGAATTATACCTCAACAACTTGACAACGAGCAGAACAGAAAGTTACCCGTGAGGCTGCTTCACCTACACACATTTTCCAAGGAACTGCCGTTTCTTTGAAGTGACTTTATGTTGACCAGAATTTCAATTTTGGTAATATTGATGATGTTCAGAGATGTCTGTGATCTGTGTGTGTGTGTGTGTGTGTGTACACTTGTGTGAGTTCCTGTGCAACTGTAAATCAGCAAACATCACATAAGCACCATTTAGTGGGTATCTGATACTGCTTACTTAAAATGTGTTGTTGCAGATCATACAGAAAGCAGTGAAATTGCTCAGTCTAGCAATGATCACTGGCCAGATATTGAGCTCTTCAGTAAAATGTCTTTTGACCTGAGTGTACATGACCCTAAGTACAGAAATATAAGTCCAGTGTACACGGAACAACTGTCAAGAGTGAAACAAGGTAAGTAAAAAAAGAATTTTCTCAGAATACTCTCCTGTAAAAAAAATTAGGTTTTTATTATCTTAATTGGACGTGTGAACTTAAGAAAAGCCTTTATTCTTTTAAATGATACAGAGCAAAACAAAAAATCTGTTATTTACGGTTGTTATAAGGATCACAATCTCTGGATTTGAACGCTCATAAAATTTCTTTCTCTTCTTTCATTTGTGTAAAGAAACAAGCAAAGAAATGAAATCAGAGGAACCTAAGAAAAGGGAGACTGTATCCATGATGTTGACAAAATATGCAGCTTACAATACGTTCCATCACTGTGAGCAGTGCCATCAGTACATGGACATTAATCCTGCTGCACAGGTTGGTGCCAAGGCCCAAGGGTAAACTGCATCCTTGATTTTTCTGTGGTCTCTGCAGGCATACCACTCTGGTCTCAAGACTCATGCTTTCACCTTCCCTGAGATGGAATTGTTTAATTTCTTCCATTCTCAGGGGAGATATTGAGCTACAGACCCTGGAGCATCAACTGTGTCTGCTGCGTTCCACATGAGCAGTTCTCTTCCCCAGCTGCCTCTGACAAAGGGTGAATATTGTGACTAGGTATCTCAAGCCAGAGCATTATTCAGCCTACCCAAAGGGTTCCTAGTGTCTCACGGGAGAAGACTGTAACATTGAGAGGGATGATTGTCTTACCTAAATGCCAGCCAGCCTCCGGTGGGAGACTGGGTGGCCTATTTCTTCCTCCCTTTGTTGGTAACCATACCTGCTTCTCAGCAGTGGTTTATGAGTCACTGGACAAAAAGGATCATTTCTAATTGTTTCATAATCCTTTTGAATGTTCTCCAAAATGAAGATTTTTGCTCACGGGAGGCTGGCAGGTAAGATTTTTCCTGTTTAGTAGCTCAGCATTACTTATTAACTACCACCAATAGTTTACTTTGAGGTTTCTTATCTCAATTCATTCTTTTTTTGCTTACTAATCTCTGCCAGCAGCTCACTATTAACCTAACACAGCACAGACACACTGACCTGGAAATGTACAATGTCAGTTATTACAGAACTGCACCAGCAAATCTCTTTTAAACCTCATGCTTCATTACCTACGTTGACACAAGCAAATCCTCCCAAAGGACATCTGTTGTTCCCTTTAGACATCTTTGTGCATCTGGTCAAGCATAATGACTAGCAATAAATAGAAGTATCTTCTTGTTCTTGTGGCTACAAGTTGTGTATATAGAATTATGAAAGAGAACTCAGAGAAATTATGTATCTGAAGGAGAGTCATTGGATTGCAAGCGTTATGAAGGGAGAGAGATTCTTAAACACTTTAACAGAATCTAAGTAAAGCCCTTTTCATGCTTCATCTGTACTTGGGCTAATTACACCAGCTCTTTAGAAAACATTGTAGAGGGGTGACTGCCAAGAGTAAAGGATTTGACCTTGAGCTACAACACCTCTGTAGGAGAAAGTCTTACCAGATATGTCGGCACTTTGTATGCGTTTGCATGGTTCAGTGAAGCACTGTGCAAACTCAGGCTCACCCATATATTTCATGGTGTTGTTAATGGAGGGGTCTGCCTTGGTTACTTCTTGCTTAGAAGAGGATTGTCACTGGAAAAATGCTATACTCATGTGACCATGCTGCTGCTGCCTCTGAATGGCTGAGCATTCTGCTGTGGAGAAACACCTATATGATGCAGTGGTCTTTGAATCTTTGGGGAAGACTTGTTTGCACATTTTTTCCCCTAGTGTGTTTGTGTGTACATCTAAACTTATGTTCCATTTCTCTTTGCAAGTACTCATAAATAATTTCCAGCTCTAATAGACTTCAGAAAAGTCCAGATGGGCCAAAGAGCACTACTGGTATAGAAAACTGATTGTTTCAGAAGCAGCGGTTACATGTTACATGCCTAAATAATGTAGCTTGTGGTAGAGGAAAATCAGAATATAATAAAGTTAGCTTCAGTTACTGAAAGAAAATGTGGTTGTTCTTCTCTGGTGCCTGCCAGTATTGTAACTGCCAGAGCAGGTTGACATATTACAGAATCACAGAATGGCCTGGGTTGAAAAAGACCACAATGATCATGTCATTTCAACCCTCTGCTATGTGCAGGGTCGCCAGCTACTAGACCAGGCTGCCCAGAGCCACATCCACATCCAGCCTGGTCATATGTTCCTTGTCCATTACCTGCTTTCAAATCCTTCTGCTTTTTTTTTTGTTTGTTTTAATTTTTAATACAGGTATCTGACTCCACTCTGCATGCGTTCACGTTTTCATCTTCAATGCTAGGAGAAGAGGTCCAACTGCATTTTATAATCCCAAAGTCCAAAGAAAGCCATTTTGTCTTTAGCAAGCAAGGGAAGCATTTAGAAAGCATGCGTCTCCCTCTCGTTTCTGACAAGGTGCGTGTATGGCTCCCATCAGTTTGTGGTCTACATGTGCTGAGTGCAGTCAGCTTGACAAGCATTTGCAAACTAATGATGGTTGGCTGGTTTATCTTTTTGTTGTTGTTGCTGTTTTGTTACAGTCCTTTGCATAGTTCTTGCCTTACCCTCCTTAGAACTGGACTTTTTGAAGAGATTCATTCCTATTTGCATTCCTAGTGTCCATCCCAGATGTGTTGCAATGATCAATAATGTTAAAGACTAGTATAATGAATAAAAATCCCTATCAGGAATACCTTGCTTTTTACAAAATGTTGGCAAAATATCTCCTGTTCCAACAGAATTTGAATGCAGTCAAGAGTCCTATCTTCACTCCATCCAGTGGACGTCACGAGCACGGCCTCTTGAACCTCTACCATGCCATGGAAGGCATCAGTCACCTTCACCTCCTCGTGGTCAAGGAGTACGAAATGCCACTGTACCGCAAGTACTGGCCCAACCACATCATGCTTGTCCTGCCAGGCATGTTCAACAACGCTGGCGTTGGTAAGAAACACCATCAGTGCTGTGAAAATGTCAACATCCACATTGGGCAGCATGGGTCACGTTGCTTGAAAACTTTCCAGTGTTGTGATAGCAGCAATCTGTGTGCAAGATATGATGGTCTGGAAGGAATGCTGTTGGAGACGTAGTTTGCATATTTTTGCATAGCTTCTCAGTTCAAAATACGGTGTTTTGTAGACTGCATTCGTTCATTTTACTCGGCCCTGATGTATGAACGTTCACTGTAGGTATTTTAGCCACATTTTCTTTTTTGGTTAGGCTGAGGCTAAATATTAACTGCAGCTGAATGCCGTGGGTTTGAACTTTGTTCTCCATTTCCATGGAGTTCCTGAGTTTCACCTGCATAAAGTTTTAAGTAGCTTCAATTTTAGGATCTCAGCCACTTTTTGGTTTATGTTATTCTTTTAATGTCCACCAAATCATTTTCTGTAACCTCTTAGAAGATCCACTTTTCTTTGTATCTGCCTTTTAGGTTGCACTTACACTGAAAAACAGACATTCTGATTTCTTCTTAAACTAAGATGTGATGAACTCTGAGTTCACAAAGGGTTTGCAGATCTTTGCATCGCCTTTCTATGACAAGAGAGAGTGATAAACTAAGATCTCTGCGTGTCTTCTTCACGTTGTTTCCTCAGGTGCTGCCAGATTTCTTATTAAGGAGCTTTCGTACCACAATCTGGAGCTGGAGCGAAACCGCTTGGAGGAACTGGGAGTCAAGCGCCAGTGCGTGTGGCCTTTCATTGTGGTCATGGATGACTCCTGCGTGCTGTGGAACATGCACAGTGCCCACGAGCAGTCCAGGTAAGTCTCCTTCCAGAAATGGTGCATAGGGCCATTCCTTTTCCCTTTCTAAATTGCTGCATGAGACCTGATTGTGCTGAAGGGGCCTTATTCTTATGATAGCTGAATAGACGGGATAGGATTGTTTGGCTGTTGTTTCAAAAGCCTGTGTTTGTTTATTTATACATTTACAGCACCTGTGTCTACAGGTATTCCAATTCCATTAACTGTGCTTGTGCATATAGGTATGTGTACACACAAGCACATACACGCAGTGTCTGTTACATAGACAAAGTAAGCCACGTCTGTGTGTTGTGTGCACTTCCTTCCATTTTGCAGCCAGTCCCTGGAGCCTGGGGGCACCAGTAAGAACGTGTCTTTGAAGAATGTTCTCCAGCACATTGAAGCCACCCCCAAAATTGTTCATTATGCAATACTGGGCGTTCAGAAGTGGAACAGTAAGCTGAATGCCAAGAAGACAAAGGCTCCGTTCTCCCGGTGTCACGTGCGTGACTTTATTCTGCTCAACATAGACCTGACCCAGAATGTGCAATATGATCTGAACAGGTAGGTGGTGTGTGTTGGTGGTAAAATATTTTGACAGGGCAAGAAGCTCGTCACCATGTTTCTAAATGTCTCTGAGATCAATGGGAGGATCCTCTCTGAAGTACATCATCACAGAAATAAAATAGAGTGGTATATGCTGCATCAGAATGAATAAGGCATTAAAGCACGCTTACCAACAGCCAGAAGAATGGGGAGAGAAGCTGTGGGGCAAGAGGGAGCTACAGAGGGCTGAAAATGCAGGGATGGAAGGGGGAAGCTTCAGGAGAAAAAAATAACTGGGAGGCCACATCTAGGGAACAGAGGCCAAAACGAGTCAGTGACAAAATGGAGTGTGGAAACCTCTTACATGACTAAGAACTGAAGTGTGGGCAATAGCTGGGCCATTGCTATGTCAAGAGCACTGACAAGGGATTTCTTTTGTTTCCTTCAGTCACCTCTCCCTCTGTGTTGCCACCTGGCTTGAAATTACAACAGGTGAACAGTTCACTTTCTGCTATATCTTTCTTTTTCCCCCCTCCTTCTAACAACTCCATCCTAAAGCATTTGCAATAAGGCAATGCTATTACAAGGCTTTATTTCTAATTCTTATCAGAGTGAAGCAAAATCCTACTCCCTGCCCCTAGCCTCAGCCCGTTGGTTTCAGAGTAAACCCACTGGGGCATCTCCCCCTGCATCCTGCTGGAAAGCAAAGGTTTGTCTTAAGATCACCAGAAATAGTTTTCCTACACCAGGAACACATTGAAGAAAAGTATCTTAAGAGCTATGTAAAGAAACTGTACAAGAAGCATATCACACTGTCTCCAAAGTTCACTGCTAAGCCCACCTGGATCCATTTTAGCAGCAGGTGTGTGTATTGACTTACAGCAGCAATGCAGCTGACTCAGTCACCTTGTGTTTTATGCCCAGGTATTTCTGTGAAGATATAGATTTCAATCTGAGGACAAACAGTAGTGGCCTGCTCATCTGTCGTTTCAACAACTTCAGTGTCATGAAGAAACATATTCAGGTTGGAGGACAGAAGGATTTTGTTGTTAAGCCAAAAATTGTGGTGAGTGTGTATCCATGCTCAGTCATATGCAAAGGGTGAAATCCAGACCCATTTACCTGAAAAAGAATGAATTTTCTAGCCTGTTAGGTTTATTTAGTGCTGTATGGGAACTGTTGAATCACGGCCTGAACCTCTGATTGACCACCTGAGGGGAGCACTGAGTCAGCTGCAGGGGCACAGGTGAACGCAGTTTCACCTGAGTGATTGGAAGGGGTGGAGCCTGGCTGCACTCCTCCTAGACCCCATTTAAGGGCTGACTCCCCAGGAGGAAGGATCTCCATCTGGAGATCCTTCCTCTGGGAACCCTTTGGCGAGCCCAGGACACAGGTACAGTCTTTATTTCATTTCTACTTTATAACAGGATAATCTTTCCAATCCAATACTTGTTTGCCATACAGATAAAAATTAATGTATGCTACATTTTCTGAAGCCTCACATTCCTAGTTGCTCTCACTCCTTCATGCTGAAAGTTTTATTAGTTTTCTCCTGCTAAAGTTTTCTTCCTCCTTGCTTGCAAGAAAAATACTAGAGACAATGCGGGGAGGAATTGATCCTTGAGTGATTTATGGAGAGCTTCAGACCAAAGCCATTTTTCTGAAATGGAATAATTTATCCCTTGCAACAGAAACATTTGCAAACCCTCAACTGCAGAGAAATAAAAGAATGTTTCACTAAACGTTTTGGAAGGCATACTGAAAAACTCAGTTCTTAAAGGAAATTTACAAAGGTGAAGTGTAAAACTACACGCTACTTTTCTTAAATGTTTACAACCAAGCAAATGAATATCTCTATGTAAAACCACCAAACAGTATTTTGACAACATTTTCCAAATGAAGGGCACTACCTGGTCTAGTAAATGGGGTGGTTGGTGGCCCTGCCCGGCAGGGGGGTTGGAGATTCATGATCCTTGAGGTCCCTTCCAACCCAGGCCGTTCTGTGATACCATTACAAATGTTTCCGGAAGCTGATGGGCTCATTTTTTTTCTAGTAGAGTTCTAATTAGAAACTTAAACTGTTTGACATTTTGTAGCGCACACATGCTTTCGTCACCAAAGCAACGCCACCTCCTGAAATGCCTGCTGCTTTTCCAGAAGCAGACCTATGAATTCATTTATTTTTAAAGTAAAAAGAGGGTTCTTATAACATACTCATCCACTTGACAATGGGAGATCTTTCCTACATCCTCCTTTTATTACCGTAATTGTGCTTCAGAAGCTTTAAAAACCTACAACCAAGCACATATGGGCAAAAGTTTTCCGTAGTTCTCAGGTGGATTTAATCACCAGTATTCCATTTTAAATGTGAGGTTACACAAAGTGATTTAATGTTGCAGAGAAGCTGTTACTAAGCCTGTAAGCCATAGGAAAAAAAAAAAAAACAACAAACAAGCAAAACTTACAAACGTAAGTACAAGTTCGCTGCAGTAAGTCTGTATTCAAAACTGCAATCCTTAGAACTACTTACCTCTTCACCAGGATAAATGCCATGTCTTATCCCTGTTCGTCGGGCTTTAGCGCTGCACTTGCACAGCGGTCCATCATTCATCTGTCAGAAACAAAATAGGATTCTGTTTTTATTGGAAAACTGTAGGTGATTGTGTCTGGAAAAGTATGTTGGTTTTAATGCCAAGAGTGCTGATGCTTCTAAAAGCCTGTCGTGCTTAGATTAAGTGGATGCTCTTAAGCCAGTAATAATGGAAGCAGTACAGACTAACGTAAGAAAAACACACAATAGCATTATAACTCCACGACTGTTTCAGAAGCACAAAATGGGAAAACAGTGTCAGCAGAATTGTACCATTCTGCTGTCATATGCATTTCTCCGTATCACATACACAGAAACAGCATGTCTGCCTAAAGTAAAGATCAGGCCTTAAACGTGCACGTGGAAATATATGCTGAAGTCTCTGCGTTCAAACAGTCCCACTCAGTTCACTCACTGAAAGCCTGGCCCTGATTAACCCATCTGCAACACAGCAAGGCTGTCAAACAAGGTACATAAAGCAGACCGTTTCAAACTTTTACATGGCACTTTAAAGTAACAGGGAAAACTCAAATGCATCCTGTGAACAGATCGGTAAAGAAGAAGAAATGGGGAAAAAAACATCCAGTTCAGTATTCCGTGTGGGTGCACAAAGTACCTATAATTACAGAGAGCCACAGCACAAAGTACAAAGCTAGCATCTGTCTTTTCACCTTTAAGACACTCAACACAAAGCATCAATTGCTGCAATGCACTAAAGCTTTCTGCTCCTGACATCACATCCGTTGCTGAAATCCAACAAAACACAGAACCAAAACAGAGAAAGGAGCTAAGTTCTGTATCTCGGGCTTTAACAGAGTTTGAAAGTTTGAATCCAAGAAGTGAAGAACACTTTTTAGACTCAATATAGGAAGGCAATGCAAGAAGAACTTCCCATACCAATATAAGAAGGCTGAAAATGTAAACCCCAGCAGGTCTAAATGTCATCAGACAACAGACACAACTTGAAGGCACTCCAGAAAGTAAGAACCACCAAACTGCTGCTCCTGTAGTCTTTAGACTATTGGGAAAGGAAGGCAACTTCCTTGTTGCGGTGTTAATTCCCTGAAGGTTCATCTGAGTCTGGTTTCTTCAGACTGGTATGGTAGATGTGTAACGTGTGCAAAGGAATATCAGAAGCAGGGCACCTGTTCATTCCTCTGGGAACTTCTCCAGTGTTATTAAAGTGACATGCTGCGTTTTGTTCACTTTTTATGTCTCACTGAGACAGACCCTTGAGGAAAGCAGAGGTTTAATGAAACTGACTTATGTTTACAGGTAAAAACATACTTCCACACTGACTTATATAGTCTTAGAGCAGGCAAGTTAAATAATGCAGTCAATAAAGATTTGCTCAGTACTCCCTGAAAAACAAGGGCCTACTGAGGCTATGAAAATAACCATAACTTCTGAAAAAAACATCCTTAGTTCTTAGAACTGTTCAGCATGAACACTGGCTCTGCTACATCAAATACACAGAATGAGACTGATGGACGTGCGAGGTACCTGTAAAGCCCAGGGTTTGAGAAGCAAGTCAGATACACGGGAGAAAATAACATAAGTTTGGGAAGGAAAGCTTTTCAGCAGAAAACTCACAAACCACACATTCCTGGACCTATTCATGCAAGTTATCCTACTTCATATTATGGGCTAGAATATTACTTTGAAATGTGCCCAAGAGCAACACACATTTTTTTCACTTAAATGCCTCAACAGTTAGCTAATTTTGTTTTCCATATAAATAAAAGCAGCTAGCTCCGTCCAATCATTATTATTTTTTACACTAGAAGCATAAATATGAGTTGGTAATAGAATATGCAACAGATCTCTGAATTACCACAGCAGCAGTAAGCGTTGCAGTATCTCTCGGCATTACGATTTGCTGCATTCTGGACTCATGAATCATACGAAGTGCCAGAAAAACAAATTTACTGGGTTGCCATTTGACAAGGAGTTAGAATAGACCATAAAATATTTAACAAAGAAAGATGAAGATGGCAAATTTGCTAACAAAAACTAGTCTTCTGTGCAATGTATACATTCAGAACAACATTTTGTGAGCTCAGCAATTACATTTAATGAGAACCATAATCTCCACGCAATTACAAAAGAACCATTAGACAAGGAATTAGGAGCATTAACAGCATATTTAAAACATTATTTATCATTATGAGCTGAGAGCTTTTAGGTGAATAAATTGTAAAGGAGATAAACATGCTGCCTTCTCTCGATCCCAGAACTCATCTGTGCACCTTTATCTCAGGGGTAATAGGACAGAATTAGCACACTGCTAGCAGCTCAGGTTTTATTAACGCTGTCAGACATGATTCCAGCCAAACACTCCACAGGAGTCATGAACTGGAACCACACACTTGGAATCAAAAGTTAAATGTTATGAAGAAGATGAAACAGAAAAGGGAAAGAGCGTGAGAAGCATACTGAAATAGATGTCTCGGCATATCTGAGAACAGTGCAGAACTTTTAAGTCCACAGGAGAAAAAGACTTTCAGAAACAAAACTTTCTCCTCTCACCATACCTGTCCTGGATCATTGTACCACAGTTCCTCATGAAGACGATCAGGGTGTGCTTTCTTACGCTTAATTTCTGCAATGACATCAAAAACTTCTGAATCCGAGCTGCTGGAGCAGCTGCTGTCATCATCAGAGTCGCATTCTGACTCACTGGAGCTCTCTGATTCAAGCAGGGAAAATAAAGTTAGTTGAAAAACACTTTCACATATTCTCTTTTCAGAATCAATGCATTCTCTAACAGGTCATAGCTCACAGAGGCACAGCAGAAGTTTAAGTAGTGTATGACATTCACCCTAATTAAAATGACAGCAACAACATTATTTAATTAAAAGTGACAGCATATGCTATGGATATTAGAAGATCTACATCCATGTCATCTGTTTGCAGTTTGGCTGTCCGGTGGCACCACTGATCAGCTGTTGACGAGGAATTCCAGTTACATGACTTTAAAATGCTTAATGAAACAAAACTATAGGGTAATATTTGTATTGGTTGTAGCTCTGAAGTTAAACAAAAACAGGGCAGCCCGGTCTACTGGTTGGTAACCCTGCACATGGGGGAGGGGGTGAAATTAGATGATCATTATGGTCCTTATCAACCCAGGTCATTCTACGATTCTATGAAAAACAAGATACAGAGAAGAGAAATAAGAAAACTTCACAAGAATGAGCTAAATGGAACCTCTTGCTTTTTAAGAAAAAGATATCAGATTGCTGTAAGCGTTCGTGTTCAGTTTCATTTTACCTACAAAATGCTTCCTGTCTGCAGCAGGTCAAGGTCTAGTCACAAGTTTCAAAACAGCACGTATGGATACAATCATTACAGGAAGCATGCTGTTACTCGTTTTTAAAATCAAGTATCTCTAATAAATCAGTTATCACATAAAAAAACACAGATGAGAAGAAAGCCTCAAAATGAGTGAAAAAAGCTGCTGATGAAGCCTGAGTGAATTCAAACTTAAGAGCCTGATCTCACCCATCCCTGAGCTCCTGTGGTACTCAGAAACAACACTCATGGGTGTTGTGTCACACATTTCCACTGATCTTCTTGGCTCCGATTTAAATAAGTAAGTGTTCCCTGTTCACCTGCAATGGTCTTCCTCCCCACCAGTTTGTCTTATAGCACAGAGGGACAGCCTGCTCCTGCACCTCTAAGACTTCCTTCTTGAGCAACCAGCCTTCCTGAACCCCTTTCCCCTTCAGGAATGAAGCCCAAGGGATTCTCCCTACCAGTGTCCTGAACAGTTCAAATTCTGCCCATTGGATGTCCAAGGTAGCAGTTTTGCTGATCCACCCCCTCCTGACTTCACCAAGAATAGAGAACTCTACCATTTCATGGTCACTCTGCTCAAGACAGCTCCCAACCTCATTATCTCCCACCAGTCCTTCTCTGTCTGTGAACAGCAGGTCTAGTAGGGCACCTCCCCAGTAGGCTCTCTTAACAGCTACGTCAGGAAGTTATCTTTCAAACACTGTATAAACGTTCTGGACTGCTTTTCTGATAAGCCTAACAAGCTGTGTAAGTCTAACTTGAAGCGCAAAAACAGCGTGGGACTTGTGAGAGTGAACTGGAGTTCTGAAAGATCAGTGCAGAAATTTGAATTTCATGTATGAAAATCAGCCTTTCATAATCAAAAATGATCTTGGAGCACATTACTCTCGCTAAAATACACAACTACTGCTAACGAAAGGCACAGCAGGGGCATTTGTCTAGCTACATAATAAGATAAACTATTAGCCCCAACAGAAGCATGGTTGTGAGAGGTTGCACAGGCACAGTGCCACAGGCCTAGACTACACCACAGATGCAGAGCTATGGAAAAAGAAAAACAGCTAATGTTGCTCTTGGCCTCATCATTTTTATCCTGGAACACTGTCAGTGTTTCAGAGAAGGAACACTTGCAGTGGAGATACAAGCAAAACTTAGAGATGTAAGCTGAATGTAGTGGTGTTGCCCTTCAATCATGTACTTGAAAATATATCTTCTAAACATGCAGTAGACTTTGCTGGTGATTCCTGAGTGAATTCAAATATGCAAATCTGCTGTTCAGAAGACCATGTTTTCTCTACACGGCTTAAATAAAATAGGAATCTGTTACTGTTCATTTTTTGTCCTTTCATCTTTATCTTATCATTTTAAACTGCCAGCATGTAACTGACTGTGTCATTATATACACCCATATTTCAACTTAAGAATTTTAGGTATTTGATTGTGAGAGTTATTAAGCTCAGATCTAAGAGTCTAAGCAGCTCAACAAACAAATATGAAGTATCACTTAGAAAGCAAACCCAACAGAATATCTAAGACAATGTGATATGCCTAAGAATTTCTTAAGTTACTTTCACAGTCATAGAATCATAGAATGGCCTGGGTTGAAAAGGACCACAATGAACATCTAGTGTCAACCCCCCTGCTATGTGCAGAGTCGCCAACCACCAGACCAGGTTGCCCAGAGCCACATCCAGCCTGGCCCTGAATGCCTACAGGGATGGAGCATCCACAACCTTCTTGGGCAACCTGTTGCAGTGCGTCACCACCCTCTGAGTGAAAAAACTTCCTCCTAATACCTAACCCAAACCTCCCCTGTGTTAGTTTAAAACCACTCCCCCTTGTCCTATCACTATCCACCCTCATAAGCAGCTGTTAAGAAAAAGCATACAACGTAATGCTGGAGTGCTGGAAATACAGTAACAACCAAGAAGTTCCTAGTAAACAAAAATCAGAAAAACAGCTTTCAGTGACTTCAAATCGTTATCAAAAAGTACGCCCTGCTATTTCAACCAGTATTTCCCCCAGTAACTGATACAGCTAGCAAATTCATTTCACTGCAGAAGAGCCCTATGGGAACCATGGCAGTGCAGATAAACTCTTCTGAAAATTAACACTTCGGCATAGGATGATCGTAAACAGAGTTAAACAACAAAAAATACAGTGCAGAAGGAAAATAAATACAGTGCCATAACAGGCAGCCATGTGAGTTTATCATCCCTGCTCTTGCTTCCATTTTATAAATACAGAGAGCGAGAGCTCCTCAAGGCCTCCTGAGCACTACACTTTGGCTTATCTGATCATGCACAGGGCACTTCCATGCCACGGAAGAGACTTCAGCATAAAGCAGTTCTGGATACTCTCTCTACCTTTAACCTTTCTAAACAGAGCATCTAGCTCTACTTCAGTCAAAAATAAAACTCCATGGGATTGCAATAGAAAGGATGGATTTAAAAACAGGCATTACCCCACTAACATCACCGAAAACACACAACTTCCAAAAAACAGGTGACCTATAGGTTGCTCCGTTCAAAGCTTTGCTATCATCTCTGCCTACCAAGATCTTCATCCAGCTTGGTCTTCGGCGGCTCCCATGGTGGCCTGGCTGCTTTGGCCTTTGCCTGTCGTTTTCCTAGCTCCTCCTCAAACTTTTCATACAGATCTCGGAGCTTGCTTGTGCCTACCACAGTAGAGTCCCCCTGTTAATTAAAAAACAGGAAAAATGCAAAGGCAGCACTGGCATAAGAGAACAATGTGTATCAGCGTTTAAGAATAAAAAGCATGGGCAAAAAGAGAAATCTCAGTGCTGTAGTTTAAATGAAATACAGAAATACTTGATAAGGCTTTAGTGTATAACTACATTGGTCCATTAAGTGAATGAGCAGAGAATTTCATTTGTTGGAGAATGATCATTAAACCATTGGCTAAGCCAAGGAGAACTACAGCTAAGCATATTTAGTAAAGCTGAATACTAATATCTAACAGCTCAGATTTAGAATAAACAAAAGATCTTCCATGCAAATACTATGCAATTCACAAGAATCATATCAGGCTCTAGAAACGCAGAACTTAGCCCATTTTGTTGCCTACTTTGAATTAGTAATTTCACCCTCCATGCAATTCTCAAAAGAAGAGAGAAAAAAATGATGATAAACCTCCTCACTCAAACACTATTCCCCTGTAACCATTACTGGGAAAGAGAGAAAGGAAGAGAGGAAAGGAAGAGAGGAAAGGAAGAGAGGAAAGGAAGAGAGGAAAGGAAGAGAGAAAGGAAGAGAACAACAAAAAAAACCCTTCCTCCTTCTGCATAAAACTTTCTCAGTATTTAATGGAAGATAGGGAATTTTAGGTAGTTTTGCTCAAACAAAAGCATAACAGAAAACACCTTCTCTTGTGGAGACAATGCCCCTCTTCCACGTACCAATAACCTGAATAAAAATACATTAAAGAAACTGATGAAAATAAAGAACAGATCTATAAGGTCTTTTCTGTTGTTAAAGACTGAGATGGCTGGGAGGACTCAACACTGAATGAAACAAAACTCAATTCTGCTGAAGCGTTCACATGAACTGAGTAATCAAATAATCAAAAAAGGACAGCGTGCAGTAATTTCAGAGTTCTCATGAACATACCACTTGATCCATGGGGTCATTTGAATAATAGCTTTCAGAATGGGTACAGCGAACCCAGACTGGTTTAAGTAATTCATCATCTTCGTCTTCATTTTTTTCAGATGCATTCTCCTCTGACTCTTTGTCTTTGATACTAGCGTAATTTTTTTCTTTGTTGGCACTCTGGCTCTCAGACCACCTTTCTCTTTCCTCCTCCCATCGGGGTCTCTTTCTTTCTCTACTTGGAGAGCGGCTTAACAGGAGAAAACAAACAAAAACAATTAGTTTTCTACTATAAAGACAACTAGGTAGCTTTCCAATAAGCATATAATTCTACTGTATGAATTACATCAAAGTCTAATCGCCTTTTCCAGCTTTTAACTTTTCACTGTAATAAATACTTTGAAGTTTAGACCTATTATAAAAGGACTCAAAATTACAAGTGCACAGCAATGATAGCGGAGTAGCAAATTCATAGGATGCAGCAAGTGAGGATACGCTCAATGCAGCAGCTGTGGGCACAGAAACAAAAATTCTGCTTACCCTCAGAAAGCCTTGGAAAGGTAGCAGGGATCTCCAGAGAGATAGCCTTGCCTCCACTGTCAACCACTGAATGGGGTCTGGGAAGGGGTGGATCCTGGCTTCACCCCT
>PPHD01003159.1:0-32581 GCA_002909625.1 Bambusicola thoracicus
TCAATGGTAAATAAAACCAGTTCTTGCATAACATTAAGTGAAAACAACCTCAAACTTATTAGATCAAAATTAAATAACCGCGTGCCGCGTTCAGCTTCATCGGTTCCCCCTGTCGTGAGTATTCCCCTCGCGTGCCATCACTGCCCGGTACATTCCCTTGCTGCCAAAAATGCTGGAAAAACAAGAACAACAACAACAAAAAGTAACAGGAAAGGGATGGATCTCCCACATCTCTTTGCAAAAAAAATAAAATGGAAGTGAGAACGCTCACAGACAGAAAAACTCCCTGTTAAGGCTCCACAGGGCACCAGCACTCTCAATCTGGGCAAGGAACAATCTCCTGGGTGCACCAACTTCCAGACACCAGCGAGCTGCCCCGGAGCTGGGAAGCAGCACTGACCCTTCACAGCTCTTTGCAGCACTCTGTAAATACTGGCTGGTATTACTTTAACTTTGCAGAGGAAACCAGTATTCTTAAATATGAAAAGGGGAGAATGAACACAGCAAAGGTACAGTACGGCTAACTAAGAGGTGATGGCTACAGTCGTGGTACCAGCTGGAAATCTGTTAGAGTGAACTAAAGCATAAATCCTCCACGTAAGACTGAGGAAATCTCTTGATGCCGGCGGTTTCAAGTGCATCCATTGCCGGCAATGGACATTGTGCCAGGACACGACTGTTCCTGGCTCCAATGGATAAAAAAAAAACACAACCAAAAAAAAAAAAATCCACAACAGAACAAAGAAAGAAAAGCAATCCCAGCAGAGCAGCCCGTGCCAACGAGCAATGGCACCTCTCCCTCAAGTCACATCCTGACCAAACATCTTCACCACTTCACAGGTGGAGTCACACTGCATCCTAAGTTGGACCCTTCCCATAGACACACCTTCTCCCCATCCTCTCCATTCCTGATCCAGACCTCCTGCCTCTACACAACGGCGGTTCGCCTCATTCTGGCTTCACGCGCAACCCTGCGCTCCACCCCACCTGGCCCTCATCACACCACCAACATCAGCTCAGCCCCTCGGCCAAGTTTCCCAACACACGGAGCCTGGTTCCAACCCTCCCTCACCTACTCTACACGGTACTGGTATCGCTACGCCGGCGGTAAGGCCCCCGTCCACAGGTACAACCAACGCGGCCTTCTCTGAACTTGCCCTCTGCCCACCTGGGGTCTGCCGGGAAGACAACGCTAACTGCAGAAGCAATAGAAGTCCAAGGCACTAAAATATCCAGCAAGCATACTGGGAGAACAGACAAGTATTCAAGTACATTAATTTATACAATTTTACATTCACATTTATTTATCTAATACAATGAAAATACAAAGGAAAAAGTTAAAGTGTCTCCAATAAGTATAAGGATATAGCTAGCTTTTTTTCCCATTTTTAACTTTTTAACTTTTTTAACCCTCTATATTCCACTCATTTTTAAACTACTGTTGTCCAACAACATTTATATATCACAGTGTTTCCACATCAAAACTGATGGTAAGTACATGTCCGCAGGGAACTTTTAAAATTTTTAAACAATTTAAATTGCTCTAATGCTGCAGTCAAAGCTGTTAATATCTTACTTAAAGCAGTAATGACCTATCAAGCACGGGCTGCACTGCAAGTCCATTCGGGTGCCCCATCGTTCTGGAGCCAAATACGATTGAGTGGGGAGAGGGAGAGGAGGGGGATTTGGACAGCTGGTCTCGGATCTTCAGGGAGAGAAGTGTGCTAAAGCCTCATGCTAGGATTCAACTCTCCCATCTTGACATACGCGGATGCGGCCTCAAACCAGAGAAATTTTACAGCAAGACTGCGATAACTGCCCCCGCGACTGATCTTCACGGCTCTCGCTTCACACAAGAGCGGGACCCCTCAAGTCAAAAGAACTGTCCCATCGTAAGGAAGCCAATCATCCTCCTCCCCCTTGAAAGCGTGTGGGGAAGCCCCCTTTACAGAAAGTTAACAGCAATGGGTGGAAAAGAGAAATTCATTCCCAGTCTGGCAAGCAACCAGTTCATTGCAGCACTAGGAGTTGACAAAGGGCCCCATCTCCCTCCCCACGTCCTGTCCCGAGGTCTGGCCAGCACGGTCTCCGAGCAGGGCTAAGTGGTCCGCAGGTTGGAGCCCGGAGGGTTGCTGATGGATTTCTGCAAACCGCTGATGTTGAAGCTTTGCAGAGACGTGGCACCTACGGGCTGGAACTGACTAAGTGGTTGCTGTGCCGGACCGCTCGTCCCACTCCACGGGGCGGCAAAAGACGCTGCTGGGTAACCATACTGCTGTGGAGGGCACATGGCCTTCGTGAAGGGACCTAAAGAGGTAGCTGATGCTGCAGAGATGGGCGTAGCACCCAGGGAAGATGTCATAGAGATACAGAGCTGACCTGGTGCCGAGAATTTTCTTGCCATTCCAGGGACCTGAAAGAAAATCCAACCTCCAAGTTATACAGCCGTTCTTAGAAACCACCGGCTATCCCCTTGGCCTACAGGATGTTCCAAACGGCTGCCTGCAAGAACACACTACGGCCTCACTCTTCAGTTATTCCTCTTCTCTTCCAGAGCATGCAGTATAAGACTGCACACACAAGGTTTACCCACCATTTCTGTAGCGGAGTTGTCCAGGGTACGTGGTAACTGTACTCCACCTGGCTGACACTCTGAGACAGCAATGAGACCTGTTTCTTACCGTAACAATTCATGGGTTTAATCTTACCTCATAGTTGCTATGCCCTTTGCCAACTTTCTTGCCAGACAGGTTCATGGCATCTCGGGCCCAGTTATCTACCAGCTTGTGCAGGTCATCTGTGAAAGTCCCTTTTCGGCTGGAGGCAATAGCAGTAGGCTGAGACTGGGGTGCTTGGCTGTTCACTGTAGCCCCGACTGCATTAGTGCTACTGGTCCCTAAAAGCACAAGAAATGGGAGTCAAAATTTGGGGTCAAGATCAGCTTCCTCCAGTGAATTTAATAATCATGGCAATGGTACAACGATAGAGAGCTAATTAAAATGCCATGCAGTTTAAGTCTAGGTTTCAATTCCAAGACAAGCTGAAGTAGGAACTATGAGGACTCCTACAGTCATTTTCTCAGATTATTAATATTTCACAGATGTTTCCTTCAAGAAGTCCTGCAAGTAGTCATCTTTACAGGGGAACGGCAGCAGCCTATAGATCTTTGTAGAAGAAAAAAGGAGATTAGATTTCAGCACCAGATGACAGTAGTCGTGTCATTCTTTCATCCTCTACCACTGAAGGAGCAGCAACCACTACCAGCACAAGTCAATTCCACCTTAGAGGACAATGCTGGATGCTGAATATGGAGTACTACGAACAGCACAGCCAGCTGCTCTGTAGAAAATTATCTCCACTTCATAAAATGAAGAGGAAAAATTCACTCAGATTACACAAAAAGCCACAGAGAGAAACAGCAACTGTTGTTTCCAATAGCTGCCGTGCTTGAGGATAACCAGACGGGACTGTCTTCATCCACTAAAGAGCGGGGATCAGCAGGGGAAGTCTGCACTGTGTTAAATTTTGCTTTTTGCCTCTGAAAGCACTTTTTTTGCCATTATGTTCAGATTTCATAGTCAGAAGAATAAGCATTTCAGATGCAAATGACTAATACAGCTTAAAGAAGGCAGAAATGAGACCAGTTCCTTGGATGTGCTCTGACACATTTTTCTGTTCACTGGGTTGACCACAAGAACAAAAAACCTTCACGTGAATACTGGGGATTTGGTTCTTCTAGAAAGTTTACTGAACAGCACCCTGCAAAAAACATCCAGAAGTTTTGTGTTCAGTAGCCTCACTCATTGCCTCACCCTGGTAAGCAAGCAGCTTCACTCAGAATGAAGCTTTTCACAAGACAGATATCATAGCAGTAGCCAAAGTTGTTTATTATCAGGTAAGAATTCTGAATTCCCAGCAGTATCTTCATTCCAGATGTGGAATGAATACATCCCAGAAGTATCTTTGTTTCCAGATGTGGGACCAGTAGGACCATGGGGAAGGCAGAATGAATCTACATTTCTCAAATCCATTTAGCTCAAAACCAATTAACATAATAAGTTCCTTGTTAGTGTAGAGCTAAACTCTGCATTCACTGCAAGCATCTTCACCTAACTGGTTTTCAAATATCCTCAAGTATTTCTACCTGCTTGCTCTGAAAGCTGCAGTTGGTAAGCCCAGGAAAACCCGAGCGTACGGCAGAATTTCTGGAGAAAACTGATTAAAAGTTGAGCATCACAAATCCTACCAAAGACAATCATCTCCATTGCTGAGGCCAAATAACAGTCATTGTCTCCTGCCTGGCAGCTGATTTCTCAGGAGTGCTGCTTCAGTGGCACAGGCTGCCCAGGGAGGTGGCGGAGTCACCGTCCCTGGAGATGTTCAAGAACCGTGTGGATGTGGCACACAGGGACATGGTCAGTGGGCATGGTGGGGATGGGCTGGCGGTTGGACTGGCTGGTCTTAGAGGTCTTCTCCAACCTTAATGATTCTGCGATTCTAATTCCTCTGTACTAATTCCTCCCTGGCTAGCAGCCACACTCCTTGCAACCATGGCACCAAAGAATGAACAAATTGGCTCCAAACCCCTGCAGGAATGCTTTATATTAAGGAGTGAATTAGGAAGGTGACATACTTACTACACAGGACAAATAAGCAAAGTGTTACCGCCTCTAGTAGTGCTGAAGAGGGAAGGACACACCTCCCTCCCACCAGTTCCAGCTCAAGCATGGAGATGGCTCCCAGTGAGGGTGCTCACCAGAGGGGCAGCAGCTGTTACAGGCAGACAGAGGCATGCAACAGTGCACAGGGAAGGAGAGAATAGGGTTCCCTGACCAGGGAGCGCAGCTGCAGCTCAGATGAACGCTAACAGAAACATACCATAAGGTGGCAAGGAAAAATCTATAATAAAATAATGAAAACTTTAAGCATGCACCACATCTTATTTAATAGTAACAGTGACCAAGAAAAAGATGGTGAAATTAAAGACAAAACAGGCAAAAACAACAAAGAGATACGCAAGATGAGGTGTCAAAACCAGTAACAACCACATTCCACCATGAGGGCTCATGCAGGGATTGACACACTCACTCTCATACTCTTCATGATGGCCAATATCTGGTTGTCATGTCTCATATTTCTATGTTAATCAGTAAGTTAAACAGCTGGCAACCTGGGATCGCGGCTCTATGCTGAAGAGCCTCTTTGGGCTGCACAGTGGAGAGAGTTAATCATGAAATACTACAGTGCATTCATCCAATATGTGAAAAATCATTCAGAAAAGCTGAAGTGTTCTGAAGAGAACTGGCTGAGAGTTTAGCCCAGGGTTTAAGGTAGACAGGAAAGGTGGGGTGCTAAGAGCTTTGTCTGAAAAGTGATTTTATTATGGAGCTCCAATCTCAGGTCACAGACAACCTGAGGCAGACCAGCCAATGCTATTAGAGGTGAGCTGTAAAATTACTGGAGCTCCCATAGTGTCAGTGTAAAAACGGACTTCTAGGAGCTTCACATTTTAACCCTGATGTAGTTGCCACCTACAGAAGCCGCCATCCAGAAGAGTGTGAGAAGGAAGTGGTTCAATTCGTGGCATTTAATGGAAACAAACCCCCGCATTCCTGCTTGGTCACAGCAGCCGTCCCCAGTCCTGCTCTGACATGAGGGACCTGAAGTGAAACAGGCTTCTCCTTCTCCAGCCTGCCACCTACAATGCCTTCATTTCACACCCAGCCTTTTTTTTCTTTTTTCTTTTTTTTTTTTGATTTTTAAATCTCACCATGAGCCAACAGTCAAAAGGCACCTTTAAAGTCTTCAATGACGTGACCATACGCTGGCTTTTCTACACATCTCTTACTTAAGGACGTGGATAGAGATCAGATGGCTTACTCTTGCAATGCTGAAGGACTCTCTGCCATTGGAGCTGTCACTGAGGTGGCAGAACCCATCAGATACGTAAAGAAACCAGCTGCTCAAAGGTACAGCGTTAGCACGTCGCAGTGAGCAGCTGTCCCTGATGCTCAATTCATTGTCATTAGCAGTGAGCAAGGAGTTGCTCAGGGAAGGTGAGGCTCTGTCTCCGCTTTTCTGCAAAGGTAATAACCACGCTACACGGATATGCTAACAACAGAGTACACATTAGAGGGCATAACAGAGACAGACAGATGCTGTGCTGGAGGCAGAGTCAGGGAGGCAAGGCTTCGGTGACCAGAAAAAGCCAATGAATAGCTTTACAGTTGGAGATAACAGAAATAAGATAATTACTACAGAGCTGGTTGCAAGGACAGACTTTTTTCACCATCTTCCCTGAAGCACAAAGAGAGAGTCATTTGTTAAAGATAAGAGAAACAGTGAGAAAAGTTTAGTATCAGCAAACGGTACGAAAAGCTTGGTGAGAAACAGAGGGAATGGCACAGCAGGGCTCTTGAACGTTCTGGTATGCTCCAGGAAAAAAAGCCCGAGATTGCTCTGACAGTTTCATGAGCTGTATTTTCAGAAAAAGAAATGGTTTGGCCTCATGCATTTGTTTTTCAGTATTTCAGAATTCCCAAAATGCAGTGAGGAATGGCAGGAAACATTACCGTTTCAGTTGGCTGTTACTACAAAAGCAGAGCAAATACATCTTGCGTTTTTGTCTGGGCGTAGAAAGCATTTTACAGCTATCACGTTTGACTGTCACGAAGCGAGAAGAATTTGATAAGCCAAGTGCTCTCGTGGTTTGTCACCTTGTTCTCTCAGGCCTTCCCAGATCTGTGGGACAGACCTTCCCCGCCAGGCTGCACCACTCTGTTTCTCCCGCTGCACAGTTACAAGCATCAATTACTGCACTGTTTCCTCAACGCTGTTGATTCAAACCCAGCATCTTTCCCAGTTGTCACTCTCCGTAACAGTCTGCAGTAGCACTTGAAGGACAAGACTCCAGGAAGCAAGCAGCCTGTAATGAGCTGAGTGCCAGGCCAAGCTGTGCCATGCCTTTATGAGTATGACCTGCTTTTGCAGGATGACTACAACACACGTTTCAAAAAGAATCCATTTTTCTTAGCACCAGCCCCACAGGCAAAGGATATACATGCCAATGTACTCTTAAAGCCAGATGGTGTACAATTTGCAGCGAGCCAGAGCCTTAGAAATACATGACACTTTCATACCCAGTTCACTGTCAATTCCAGAAGCGGGGTAGTTGTTCATTATACTCTCTACCCCACAAAAGGATGGGGCAGACAAGAGAGGATTTTAAAGAGTTAGCTTTGATAAGCATGTAAGTGTTTCCAAGAAAGGAATCGTTAAGTCTTTGAACTGCAGATGTTTGTTACTGCACATCCACACAGCAATATATCTAAAATCCAATGAGGTAGCAATGCAAAATTCAGCAGCTGCAAATATGTTTCCCCTCTGACTCCTCTGCCTTGGAGGACTGTGCTGGTTGTGTTGCAGCTGTCTCTGCAGAAGGCCAGGTCTCATTCCTGCACACAATTCTCTGGCTGCCAACTGCAGCAAGACAGAGGCTACAGATGCATGGTATGTTAGGCAGTGCAGCAACTGAAGGTCTCCTTTCAGCACTCGGAACTCTCATATCAAGTCATTCTGGAGCCTGGGAAACAAATGTCAAGAGCATTCAAAGGGTCCAGCCTGCAGCAGCAGCATGGGAGCTCCCAAAATCAAAGCATTGCAGCAGCAGCCTCAGCTCAAGCACATCGTTAGTTCAGACAATCACATCAGAAGTTTGAGGCTCTCTTTTTAATCTGGCATAACGTAAGCACCAGTGAAAGGATGTTGAGAAAGGCTGCAAGGTAACCTGCAAGGGTTGACAGAATGTCTGAAGATGGCCATTTCCCCACCTCAACTGCTATGTGCATTATATTTAGTCTGTCTCTGATTCACAGTAAGAGCTTCTAAATCTGTGGCCCATTTGAGTTGACCTGGAAACATTCTGTAACTAATCTTAAGTTTCAATCTTTTACTCTCCATCTGCTAATGAACACAAGAAGTCAATGTTAACTGCCTACAGGTGGCATCAATGCTCTGCACTGTGATCAGCACTGGTGCTGACAGCATGCATGAACACCCAAGTTGCACAGTAAGCTCGCTGTTGGAAGGACACAACACATCCCTTCCGCCATCAGTTACAACAGTGCCCAACAACAGAATAATTTGGGAAACAAATCTTCCTCACTGTTCCCATAGGAAAGAATAGTTCCCCTGCAAGTCTCATGGCAGCTAGTATATACTCAAGTGGAATTAATAAGCAGGCCAAAAGAAAAGGCCCAGTGTGCCACATCTGGCAAGACAACTTCAATTTCTACCATTTCACTGACCTGCCCAGAAAAGTTTCCAGCAAAAGCTTAGAGAAATCAGTGTTTGTTGAAACGGTTTAAAAACAGAATACCTAACACGAGAACCCAAACTTCTAAAGGTATGCTAAGAGCAACTCAGCCTAGCCATGGAATGGGAGGGAATACAAGGCGGCAGATGAGGATGGGCTGCGTGAAACGGATCCAAGCAGCAGAAGAAAACAAAAAGACAAAACAAAAAAAAGACAAGGAAGGAGTAAAGGTGTTACACACAAAGAGCCAAGCAGGGCGTACTCAGAAATCGGGTCCTCCTGCCACCAGGCTTGAACGTCACTCTCTCAGATGCACAGTTAAACTTCGCACAGCCTGTGAGAAAACAAAAACGGGAAGAACAGAGAAAGGAGAGGAGAAGAGACAGAACACCACTACAAGATGTTAGCAACTTGAGGTTGGGAGGGTGAAATGCATTAACATGGCACACAAGAGTAAGCTTCGAAGAGTGGACCAAAGAGTATGCAGACAACATACGGAGTGAAGAGACTCGCTTTCAGTACAGCAGACATGACGCCAAGTTTGCTGTGCTAACCTCCAGTTTATAACCCAGCAGTGGGGTTTCCATTGGTAGGAAAGCCAAATGCCAGCAAAAGCATCTAACTGTAGAAGATACCGTACAACTCTACATACAGGGAGGTGGAAGTAGCTCCAAAATACTTGAACAGTTCAACACAAAAATCTCTACAGAAAACTCTTCCCAAAATTCTTTCAAAAAGTCAACTTCTGTTTTCCATTCGTACTTCTACAAATTCAGCAATAATATTTGTTTGATTTGATGCATTTCATCAGTCTATGGTAAAGCTTTTCAAAAAGATGGTACTGCATAAAAAACTGAAGCAACTACGTTCGTAGGAGCAAAAGGATCGAACTACCATCTCCTGAACAACTGAGAAGGAAAAAAGTCCTCCTCCAAAACAAATTGGGGCTGAGTGAGAAATGATTTGATGCAACCTAATAGCAATCCACAACTTGAATAAAATGAACACTTTATTCCTATTTATCCATATACACCACTGCATCCTCCTATGCCGCTGTCCAGGATAACTCTTTAATGCACAAATGCAGAACATAATCCTTTTTTCCCTTTCGTTGCCAAAAAATTGTTAACAGAAACAGCCACAGCAGTTTCAAATTCTAAAAGGAGTGAGTCTTCTGAAATTTTCCTACCATTTCAATTACTTATTGCCAACAAAGCTGTTCCGCCTCGTCCTTAATCCCACGTTTGAACCCACCTTTCCTCTACCTCTCTCCCTCGTCTCCTCACCCTTTCAGCCAACACCTTCTCCTCTCAGGTCAGAAGTATATTGCTTGCTGCCACCACACTGCATTCTCTTGTGTTCTCCTCGGTGTTTTCATTACAGCAGACAGGGCCACATGCTATATATTAATTGTCTTAACAATCTTGGCACATTCTGTTTATGTGAGAAGCTAGAACTGTAGTTGCAAAACATATGCCCTTATCAGTTTGCATGCATTGGGGTCGAATTCCCTGTCTACTTTATGATGTGTCTTAAATGTCAAGTGACATCAAGTAGATCATTCTTTCACCAGCAGTAAAGGTGCAAGACTTGACACTAAATCCGTTTGAACTCTTACCTTGGCCTGGCGCAGAAAGGCTTGGTACTGAAAGGGCACCATCACTGGTAAAGGCAGAGTAGAGGTTTTCGCTGGAAGGTGAAGGTTTGAGGGGCTGTAACAAATGGTTCTGTCCAGTCTCTGGCACACTACCAGGAGGATGAAGAGTTTGCTGTGGGGGCAAAACTGATGGTGCACTCTGAGCTGACAAGTTGCCTACAGGAAGAATGAAGGCAAAACACACTGAATGTTTCAGCTTCCTCATGTCATTTTCTAAGCTTTTTTTCAGTGTACCCAAGGGAGAGGATGAAAAACAGCAGAACGTATGCCTGAGTTGTTACGCTAGTAATGGAGAAAGAATGCAGTGGTAGGGGAAGTATATTCATCCTCTGGACTTGACAATTCCAGGTGAGAGGCAGGGAAGGACTACACCAGCTTGTTAGAGAATAGTAAGACTGAAATAATTTTTCTTTACTTCAGTCTTAAGGGAACTCAGTGCTAATTCACTGTCACATGCTCACACAGAGCTCCTCTATCATATAATAAACCAGAAGTGAGCACAGTGCAACTGGATACAGACCCCACTACATGACATGGAGTAGTCAGCACGTAGTAACAAATATTGCTGCTCACAGGCAGGATTTGAGTGACATCTACAGATACATAACAAGGATCTGACATCCATGTCAGTCAGTCACAGAACTATTTTTCAATTTATTATAAAAATGGTCTCAGTGAGAAACGAAGCCTTGACAACTGAAACCTTCTCAATTTGCTAAGTACAAAGAATTGTCACTCTCTAATAATTCGCTACATCCATGAGCTATGACTTTGGTTTCTGGCAATATCATGCTCAACTGCTAGTAAGTACGGAAAACCAATTCCGAAGACGAACAAAGATACCACTCCCATTCTATAAAATCAGTTTCAGGAGAAAACAGAACAGCCGATGCCCCATTCCTGGAGACTTTCAAGGTGAGGCTGGATCAGGCCCTGGGCAGCCTTATCTAGCTGTGGTATCCCTGTTCATTGCAGGGGAGTTGGACTAGATAGCCTTTAAAGGTCCCTTCCAACGCTAAGGATACTATCATCCTATGAAAAAAAAAAAAAATCCCTCTGTAAATTTATACTTTTCACTCAGGAGAGATCCCCAGTCCTCTTATAGCCCTATCACTAATCAAAAAAAACAAAACAAAACAAAAAAAAACCTATACCCACAGTTTTAAACTGCTCTTACAAAACAATGAAATATAGTTTGAGTACATTGCAGAAGCCACAAGCAAGACTATCAACTTGCAAAAACAACTTAAATGACTTTGTAGTCCAGGCAGTGAAGGAGCTTGGAGCGGAGAGAGCAGTAGAGTAGGGTGCAGCAGAAGAACCATATCAGTCCGGAAGTGACCGGTAGCACCCTGTCAGTTCTGTCTTATTTAAAAAGTAATTGAGAAAGCCTTACCTGACAGCTGCGGGCTCTTATTTCCCTGGGAGCTGCTACGACTGGATTTGCTGCTTTTTCCTTTAGTGGGTCGTCTCCTCCTTCCTGAAAGGGGTGCAGCAGGGGGAATAATGACTGCAGGCGGCACCTTTCCTAGTTTTGTGTACAGTGATTCAATCTCCTGCTTTTGGCGGCTCTGCAGCTCCTGGATCTCTTTAAGGTGCCTAGCAAGTTACAACAATATTGCTTAAAAAACTGTATGCACCTACTTGTATGAATACAATCCCTCCCCTCCAGTCAAGCTTGATCAGCTTATTTGGTCAAACTCCCATAAACATTTAAGTGCAGATGAAATAAATCCCTTCCACAAATAATCACTAAATACATATGGCAGAATGCTTGTTTTTTTCCATCTTGTCTAACACTGACTAGGAATTCCAATACAAAGTTTCCGGTGTTGTAATCTCCAAGCCAGAATAAACATACGTATAAACAAGAACACACAGCAAACATATCAAATCAAATCATTCATCATAAATGCCACAGGAATAGCTACAACACTCATTTTCTGAAACATACAGCCTTTGAGGCTTCAGCATTTATACTGAGGCATTTTTTTTCAGAGTAGTTGCCAGCTGTCCTAAAAAGTCAGCTTTGAATCTAAGTTCAATATTAAGTCATATTCTTTGACTTCTCAATTTTCTTCTAAATCAACAGGGGTTCTCCAGGAAGTGGAGAACACCAGAATCACTTACTAGAAATGCAAAGTTGAGTGTCATTTTCAAGACAGACAATACTTCCACTATCTACTGAATGTCAGAGATACGCAGAAACTTCTGTACATTGGCAGAGATTTATCCACTGCGTGGCAATCCGTATACGAGCACACAAATCAAGATCACAGGCTAGAAAATTAACATATCAAGTGCATATACCTGTTGCTTGGAATCATTATGTATTACTTCTCCACTAAAGAATTTTACTTCCCTTGTAAACACTGACAGTGGGTCCTGATACTTAACAAAGTTTTAGTTGCTTTTTAAAGAAGGCTAGCTTTTTTCCTCTGTGAAAAGTGAAGTCCAGAGGAAATGAAATGAAATTCATATTAAGCCTTTGCTACACATTTCACACATGCACAAGGGAAGGAAAAAGCCTTACTTCTCCCGTAATCGACGGAGTTCCAATTTCAAGTCTTCATCTTCAATATCTGACTCGTTGTCACTGCTCATGTAGGAAGAATTGAACGAGTTGCTAAGGCTCTGAACAGGGAGGCTGATTTTTGATGCTGTGGCCTGGAGGGAGTCTGGGCTCACGGAGCCATCATCCAGATCCTTAGCCATTCCACTCAAGAAAGCAGCCTCTGGTTCAGAGGACGGACTGTTCATATGTGGGGACTGCCTCGACTCCAACTCTTTCCTAGGGGCTGCAGCTGAAGAAGCAACTTGTTCCAAGTCCACAGAGAGAGGGAGAGTCATTGGCTCTCTCTCTGCACAGGTGACCTCATCCTGAGTCTTTGACACTGAGAAGCGCCCCACTTGATCTGTTGTTGTTGTTACCTGAAAGCGTCCAACCTTAGTAGGCTGACTATCATCTACCGGCAACTGCAGCACAGGAACTGGCTGAGCTATGCCATGTGCCACAGCCTCGCTTTTCCGCCCGCCAGCCTGCTTTACCAGGGTACTCTCTGGACTGCTGCCAGAAAGAGGGGAAGAATCAGAGGAGGTGGTTTCAAATTGCAGCGGCTTAGTCTCGGGTTTGTCACTCTCTTTCAGCACATCATCCACTGCCACAGATACCTACAATAGAAATGCAATCATGTAGACCTTCCAAGTTCTTCCTTAACATGATGCACTTATTTACATTACATAGCAGAAGCATGTGAGGGGGGAAATAACTAGTTTCCCTGGAATGCTACAAGCTTCCCTCCAAGTAACACTACCACTAAAAATAATAGTTCAAGATAGACTGCATAATTTAAATATACAGCAGACTGAGAGGGGACTTCCTTCAAGAAGAGTACATAATAAAGTCAATGTCCCAGCAGGGTTAACCAAAGAGCAACTAATATTAAAGACCAAGGCAAACAGTTAAACAGTTAAGGTCTGACAAGATGAAATGCTGTATTCATAAACTGGACATTGTAGAATCTAGTGCAATCCCTGCCCTGAATTAGAACAAATAACAGTGTCTGCACAAAATTCTGCAGCCACAAGCTCAGTTTGGATATTTTCCCTCAACAAGAATGCCTTCCAAGACGCACACTGAGCTGGCACCAGACAGTAACTGCTTGGTGAGGATTCTCTATGAACAACCAAATCAGTTTAACATAGAATCATAGAATGGTTTGGGTTGGAAGGGACCTTTAAGATCATCTAGTTCCAACCCCCCTGCTATAAGCAGGGACACCTCCCTCTAGACCAGGTTGCTCACAGCCCCATCCAGTCTGGCTTTGAATGCTTACACGGAGAGGGCATTCACAACCTCACTGGGCAACCTGTTCCAGCGTCTCACCACCCTCATAGCAAAGAGTTTCTTCCTAATATCTACTCTAAATCTACCCTCTTCCAGTTTAAAACCATTTCCCCTCATCCTGTCCCTACCTGCCCTTATCAAAAGTCCCTTTCCCAGCTTTCCTGTAGGCCCCTTCAGGTACTGGAAGGCTGCTGTAAGATCCCCCAACAGCCTACCTGAAACCGTCCCATCTTAAGAACACCAGCTCCTGTCGTGGAAGCCGGACCACTGCTTTCTCCACCACATGATGCTGAAGCTAAAAATAAATAAATAAATAAATAAATAAATAAATAAATAAATAAAGGAGAATGGGATTGAGAAGAAAATTAGCAGGCTTTTGGATTCATGGAACCTGATCTCCTTTCTCAGTTTTGCAATGTAGAATATCAAACTAAACTTTTAAAATTAAGTATTTTTCTATAAAGTTCCGTTGTGCAGTACAATTGCCAGAAGTGAACTTTTACACTGTGATAAAAAAAAGTACACTTTGATTTCAAGTAGCCAAAAAAATAACAAACAAATGAAATTTATCTAAGAAATAACATATTTCAATTCCATACCCGCGGTGACTACATAGATTTCAAATGCTGCAGGCAATTTCTTAATAGAAAAGTGGTACATTTAAGAAATGGTATAAACATTTACTCTAAGCAGTGTGAGGCCTTCAGAGCTGGATCCTTAGATGGTAGCTCCTAATTTAATATTGTATGCACTAGCAGTATAAGGTTACAAAGCTGAGAAATAACATTCTATTTTTAAACTAATTCTGTTGGACAGCTTGTTGGGTTTATTCAGCAACTTTCCACTTTGCTTACTTTTACTACCTAAAATTAACAGGCAAAGGAACTCATTTTCTAGTAGGAGAATGAGCTTAATGGTATAGTTATCTATCAAGCATACCAAAAAGGGCTATTTTATTTTCCTGTTGGTTTTATTTAAGCTTTGTCATTGAACTTGCAATCTAAATGTTGTTCACTAAAACGGAGATCTTTAAATTGCAATGAGTGGGGGAATGCAGATTGCTAAGTCTCAAGCTATTCTTGGAGTGTGGATTGTTTGGTTGCACCCCTAACAGTTAAAGTCATTTAGTTTTGAAAGCCATTTAACATTCAAGTTTCACTCACCCAGTCACCCCTACACTGTTCAGAAAACAGTCCCTTTTTCTTACTGTGTTTCTTTAATTAATTTTTGCCCCCACCTTTTTTTTTGGCTAAATAGAAATTAAATACTCCAATTAAGGGGAGAAACCCCAAACGCAGAATGCAGCATGACAACACAAAATGGAAAGGTTAAACAATTGCTGTCAAGAATATCACAAGAGATAGGAAGCAGCCCTTTCAAACTGTGAAGCTGTACCTTAGGAGTACACTGAAGATTCTTTGCAAGGTTTAATTTATCATTTTAGTCAGCTTTAAATACAGAGTTACTACAATTTGCACGTTCCATTCCCTTCTCTTAGTCTACAGCGGAAAACGTCAGTTTAGTTGCTAAAAACTAAAACAATTCTTAAGAAATTGCCACTGTATGAATTATTAGAAGAGGCTATATCCTTACATGCTGCTAGCCTGTTTCAGTTTTGCATTAATCTCTGTGCTAAGAAATCATCCAAAATAACAAAGGCCGTCTTACCATCTTTCAGAGACTGTGCTGCTGTGGACGCCAGACCAGTAACTGCTGTAGATGCTACTGAGGGCACAGACTAGAAGTTCAGGAGGGAAATAAAATAAAAATAATCAGAATCAGCAGTTTGATTCAACTTCAAATCATCTACCATAGTGTACGTTACAGAATCTTTTAATTCCATCAGGTCTAAAGGATGACCCATCATAAGACTAACACAAGATCTTTTCAGCTCCAAAGCTAGCAACATCAGCAACAGATTCTGCATGCCTTGCAACCCAAGACTACCAGCAGAACCTCTCCTTCTACTCTGCAGAAGTAATGTATAAGTAGTCACTTGGAGATCAATGTTAATCACTATCATCCTTTTACATCAATATTTTAATATAGTCTTAAGAATTGAAACCTATGCTTTAAACATCTCTCCTAAATGACGACTGACTTCCCACATACTGCTAGTTTAGCACTCTCTTTTCCCTTGTTTCATAGTCACTTCCCATTTTAGTTCTCAGATATTAACAACTTTGCCAAAAAAGATGGGTTAAGAACTAATCCCAGAACCAGCCTCAGGAAATACAGTATCTACTGCTAGATAGTAGATTGCTATCTACTATCTATTCTCCACTTCGCTCGGCTCTGTCCCACACACTGAAAGATGACTCTTTGTTTTTACTTTAGAAGCCTATGGAATTGTGCAGTGATATTAAAGGCAGTGACTTAAGTGCACGAACTTGAGATAACGCTGGTTACTCGAGACTACTATACGCCAATATTGCAAACGTACACAAGCAGGAGTTGATGTCACTGGAACGGTCTCTGGACTAAGGGTTCTCCTCAGCTTAGCATCCAGATCTTCCAGTGGCTGTTGGGACTGATGAGAGAGGAAACAGTAAACAGCTGCCCCAGCTCAAGAAAAATACATACATATTTCTGAAAGCGCAGCCACATTTAATACTAAAAATTTAAAGCAATCGGCACAGTTTTTATATTTCTATCTTTCCCTTGCTACGTGCTCACATTTAACACGTACAGCACAGCAAGACAGAAAACAATTTAAGCAACACATCTGGAAAAGCAGAAAAGAAACATTAACTGAAACACCCGATTTTCACAACGTCTGCATTCCCACCCTTAAGAATTGTGTAAAGACAGCCTAAGTCTCCAGGTTCTACAGCCTTTGGTCCACAAGGATTACATAAACTCTTCATGAACATCACTAAGAAAACTCACAAAAAAATGAGAAACGTGCCCATAATTTTAAAAACTGAGGAACAAATTGTCCAAAACTGGTCTTGGGATGACATGCAATTGGACTGCTAAATATGAGTCTGGTACTAAGGAAAAAATATTGCTTAATGATGTACTGACAGAATCAGTAAGGAAGACAAAGCTATCTACTCTAAGACAAGGCAATAACTTTCCAGTCCGTATTATGCAACAGCAGCAAAGGCTCTCAGCAGTCATCTAGATTTGATCCAATTAGTCCTCTCCAATTTTGTCTCACACTCCAAGGCAGGTTTTAGAGTTCAAATGAGAGGTGAAATTAGGTAAGCTGTTTGCAAGTGACAAACAAGAGAGCCTTTTCTATACCTATTTTTGCCTTTTCTATACCACAAATCCTCAAAGAAACATCTATGGTAAGTGGAAGAAAGCCTTTAGCAGTAGTACTGTAGGATGAACTACGCTGGTGGTTACCACTGTGTTGAGTCTGGGGGAAATCATTACCAAGATAACCAGTTCCAAGAGATGACCTGAAGTAGTATGAACTTAACATGAACTTAACATGATTTATTTTAATTGTTTCCAGATCCACTACCACTGTTCATGAACACAGATGAATTAACACCAAACTGGCATCTCTTGCCTCTTCAAGAAACTCATATTTCGAAAGCACTGGCTGAACGGTATTAAAAAAAAGCTTCTGGTTCCAGCAGCTGGAGGAAAAGATTCTGCCTGCTAACACTACAACTAGCTTCTTGCCTAGTTTGGAGCCAGAACATATCCATTCCTAATAAATCATCTTCAGCCTGCCAGAAAGAAGCAAGTAAAACCAAATACAGTGGCAGTCTCCTTTCCATGATACATTTAACGAGCAATACCCTGACTGTATTTTCTCACACGCAGAGCACAAATTTCTGCCTTTTCACACTGCATGATACTTTCTAAATAACGGATGTATTCTTATAACTTTCAAAGATTTAAATGTACATTTTAGAAAAAAGAAAACCAAGAAGCAGATCTGGACACAAAGGCCATCTGCAAGGACTCACTGACTAAGTCTGGATGCATTACTATTACTAACATGCATTTGCTCCATTAGGAGGACTGCAAAGGTACTAGAATAGGAACAGTCAGGATGAGATGCCAACTTTCAGCTTCTTGTAATTCTGGTTCATTATACTGTTTATTATACTGTTTCCATTCTAACCTCTTTTCTAGATCCTATGCAAACTTGTCTGAGAGATTCCCCAGAAAAATGACATCTGCGGGGGTAACCAGAGAAATTACTGAATAAAGACAGCTTCAGCTCAGGCAGTGTTGGAGGATCAAAAACTGTAAAATGGAAGGAGGGTCTATTAATGCCATAATCAACATAAAAGCTGCTAACATGCCTGCTGCTCAACTCCTTTCATGCCTTGGAACCAGGTATTACTACGTTCCTCACATTTGAGAGACAAAAGAAAATCCTGTTCAAGAAGAATCTTTGAAGATCAGTATCCTAATACATATAATTTGTTTTTACAGTTTTAGCTGTAGAATTAATGGAAGTCATGACAGTTCATTAAGCAAACTTGCCTTAGCACAAGTTTGAATTATTTACAATTTTCTTCCACTATCCCAGTCAATTTAAATCCTTTGAGACTGAAAAGTTCTCACAGGCTACTGTAAAGCCCAACAAAGGAACAGCTTGCAAAGAATAAAACGACCTTTACAGGTCATTTTAAATTCACTTCCATAGGTGAAACTTGAATTCAAGAGCTCTATTTCAAGAGATGAGGGCGAGACTGTTACCAGAGTGTCAGGAAGCAGGACTTTCTCAAGGTTAGCTCACAGTCTGCACTACAATTCTCAGTGCTCAAAAAAACAAAAGTCCGGCCATGATGCTAGTAAGTACTGTACAGGTCTTCATAATGTAGCCATCACATTGGAAGTGCTTTAAAACTATAGTTAAGTCTTAAATGAATAATTCCTTTCTATGAAAGGACAGACTTCAGTAAAAATGTAGATTTTAGATGTATTCCAAGAGTATTTTCTGCAGTCCAAAGCCACAGATGGAAGATGCGAACACTCTAAGAAGTACACATACATGGGTAGGGTCACTTTTACAAGAAAATTGCTCTGAGCCTCATGTAAGCACAGCCAGATACCCTTTTCAACCATAATGCCTCTACAGGTTTGAATTTAAAAAACAAAACAAAAAATTGAGGTCAATTCTAGAATGATATTCAAGTGTCCTTGGGATAAAGAGTTGCGTTTATTCAGTCTTCCTTCAGAAGCAGCATATTTCCATCTCAAAATCTCACGGGTTTTGTCTGGTTATTTTTTCAGCCTTTCTTGGTATATTGAACTGTAGTGTTTCCATCTTACATTTCACTGCACAGCATTTAGAAGATCCATAAAACATTTTTATCTCAATACATTTTTCTTCTACATTTTCTCTATTTCTTAAAGAATCAAAGTGAAGACAGTTTTAACCTGTATGATCTTGAACTGATCACATGTCCAATTCACATATAAAACATCCAGGCTAACTGCTGCACACGACAACAGAAATTGAACAAGGTTAAGCCACTGTTATATTTCAACTCCTGTTTAGGATTAGGAGCATCACAGACCTTTTAAAAAAATGAGAATCTATTGAAATAAGAGCCTAGCAGTAACCAAAGGAAAAAAAATTAACCAAGAACTCTGAAAGCCAGTAATTCTGCATTAATGTTAACAATTAATCGTGGTATATACCACTTCTATAGAGCTATTTTACCACTGTAACTTCTCACTGTATGAAGAAAACACCTGTGTTACGTTTTTACAAAAACCTCTAAGGTTCAGATTAAAACACGAAATAACTTCAAGCCTGAATTATTGTTTCTGTATTTCAGACATTGAGTAGAGCAGCCCAAAAGACAAGCTAAATCTACAGCGCTGAAGCAACTCTGCCCACTGCTACATTTACACAAAAGGGGTTACTATGCCAAAAGACAAGAAAAACAGACATTAATGACATGCAATGGAGAGTTTAATCGAAACATGCCCTTTGAAAGAAAAAGAGGCAGATAAAATCTGCTGAGTTGTGTAGCACCTGAGTTAGTGAAGGTCCTGGGAAAGGTGGCAGCGGCTCACTGGACGGAGTGCCAGCTGGAAGTTCAGAACCTATTGGTAGCACCTATGGATAACCAAGAGGAAACGCGAGTCCATCAGACACGGAACAACCGAAGGATCAGATACCAAGTTACGGTCAGTCATGCCCTATGACAGAGGCCTCTGTGTTTTTTCTGTGGAGACTTCCTTCCTGAAAAGGCAGCATAGAATCTTTGCGGAGTTCAGCAACAATTAAAGTAGGTGGCTGGTTTTTTTTGGTTGCTTTATTGCTGTTCTATGGAGGCTTTTTTTGGTTGGTTGGTTTTGCTTTGCTTGTTTTGTTTCAGTTCTGTTCGGTTTTTTGCTTTTATTGTTTAGATCCAGATTGAGTAGTCACAATTTCCACTTTAAGCAAGCTGTTCTGCACAGCAACTTGGTTGTCTTATTTTCAAGTCTGCAAGAAACGCTACAGCAATATTTCTTAAAAGAAAAAAAAAAAGCTGAATTTCTAAGAGGCTTCATTTATAAAAGAGTGCAAGAATGCACTCAACCTCCTCCCAAAAGATCTATTTTAATGGCTCATTAACAACACCAGGCCATGTGCCTCTGGCAAACAGTTCCAAGCAATGACTTGAATAGAGATTGTCATGCCTGAGGATGTCTCCACTTGTTGAAAAGCATATTTATCAACTTCTTACACCAATTTCCAGAGGTATTACTTTTTCTTTTTCTTTTTTTTTTTTTACCTGAAGGGTGTTGCACACCCACAGAAGATGACTAGGCCATGCAATCAGATAGAAGGTCATCCAGGTTATGTGGTAGGAGTTAGAGAAACTGGAAAGGTTAGAATGAGGGATCAAAGCCTCCCAGCAAGGTCAGACAGTACATTCCAGTTAGTTATTTCCATTGTTAGGGAAGTGGGAACTCCTAGGAATTAAGTGACCCATTACACAATTTGCAATTCTTATTCTCAGCTGCAACCTTGAGGCTTGACCACGACTTTGAAGTTTCAGAAACAAAGGACAGTCCTATGAGTTACAGTGCTGGTCAGCTGGCTTCCCTTTATGACAGTGAACACTGTTGGATGTGTGTAATAGGCCCAAAATCTCTGTGGTCTTCAACAAGCAGAACCAGTTCTAGCCTGCTATGATGTTATCACAGAGTAACTAATAGTTCAGACTGCAGTAATAACTGACCAGTGAAGATACTGGACACAACTATCTCTTCTCCCCAAAATGTTTCAGCAGGAGCTAAGCCAAGTTGCATTACTGCAGCTTTTCTGTGTGCTGAGATCATATACACGGACATTACTGGTTCTGATGCACGGTGACTTGTTAAGCTGTGGTACATTAATCCTTTCGTTTATAAATATGAGGCAAAATACACTTTAAATACATTCATAAGACAAGTCAAAAGTGTTCAGATTAACAAGTTGATTGTAACATCCCCTTCCCCTACAGTTTAGGAAACCCCAGAAAACTAAAGCATTAAACTCTATAAGCTCAAAAACAACACAAAGTGAAAATGAAGTTTGAAAAAACACAGAATAATTTAGAAGTGAAGAATTCAGAGAGGAGATATTTTTCCCCACAACAGACATAGAAGATCCTGAACATTTATTCCATTTAAATCCAAGCACTTGTAATTATGGGTTTCCACTTCACAAGCTCCAATTATTCCTAAATCATTAACTAGTTTTTACAGTTTTCTGATCTTTCTTTAATTCTCAGCTTTACTTCAATACAAAAGAATGGCCCTGTATCCAGGTTTCCTCCCCAGCTTCCCTGACACATGTTCCTGCTGAAATGGCAGAAATTCTCTACTTTGCAATTGAATACAATCTAAAACGGAAAGAAGTGCCCCACTGGGCTTAAAAAGCAACTGCTGAGTCCAAGTTGGTGAATTACTTACAATTCTAGTGCCGCATGCTATGTGAGAGGAAAGGATATCATTTACAATATCTGCTAGGGGTTAGAATGAAAAAAACAGATAAGGATCTCCAGAATCTTGGCTCCATTCATTCCCTTTTACCTCTCCATCTTTTACTTCCCCATTAATTTTACTTCAGTGTGGTCTTGTTAGAGGTGGATTTAGAGGTCAATGTGTAACACATGAGAGATAGATTTATACCCTCAGTAGCATCAGTATGTTTTACTTAACCTTCAGGGAAGAAAACCCAAAGTAGGGAAACAATATGAATACAGCTGAGAATAGCATAGCTGAGAACAGAACAAATGGGAAGGAATTCCTAGGAAACTATAAAAACAAGTGAAATAAGGAGAAATCTGCAGAGTCTGGGGAAATCCTCAAAAAGTACTGCTATAGCAGCTATGACATTCCCTCAGGCCTCAAACTTCGCATTAGTCTAACAGCATGTTTTTCCAGTTAGCTGTAACCTCCTCATCGTATGTCATATTGAAGAAATTATTCTACCAGTTCTCATGGTGATCATATCTGGTTCGATTTAAGAAAAATATCTACACACAGGAATGGTACCACAGTTATACCCCATCTATCTCTTTGCTTTTGAGAAAAGGACTGGGAAAGGAACAGTGTGAGTTTGGCTCATGGAGGAGTTCTGATTCTTGGAAATTCTTCATTTATTCACCCTTGGGCAAGGTAAGAAGCCTTCATTTTTATTTATTTTATTTTCCCATTTGCCCTGCTTCCCTGAACAGAGGCACCATGTAATCTGAAGGATTTTAGAACCATTGAGTTTAGCTCATCCCTGCTGTCAAGGAACGGGGTAATGACAAAAAGCAAAACTATGCAAATCAAGACTGCTTTGTGAAACCTAAAATGATCCTGGCTCGTTTTAATGATTATGGATAAAATTAAAAGCTATTAAGCAAGCCTCCCAAACTTCTATTTTAAAAAACACTAATAAAGAAAAAAACCACAGTTGCTTCACTCTTTGTAGTTTAGGAGCATGAAAAAAAGAACAGTGACACTAGAGAGTTCTCAGACACACAACACAGAATTGGACGTTTGTTTCAGTATGGACAGAAGAAAAACCCTCTTGAAACAAAGAAAAAACCCAGAAAATATATATCTCCTTCCAATATTATAACCAAAGACACCTTTGCCTGAGTATTTTTGCTTTTAAAAATGGATTCTGTTCAAGAAGTCTGCTCTCTACAACACCTGAATATTCATATAAACATTGCATTTCTTACCGGTACCCTGCTAAGCGGGGGCTTCGAAGGAGAGGTCCCAGGTTTCACTACCGCTGTTGCAACGCTGCTTGGTGCTGAAATATAGCTTACTGGGGTGATCACTTGTCCAGGCGTGGCGACTGGTGTCAGCACTGGCAAGCCAGCTGGTCCAAGAGGCAAACTGCTCGGAGGTATACAAGTGCTAACGGATGTCAGGGGTTTAGTTGGTGCAACAACAGTGGTTGGGATCCCAGGAATAACAGTAGTTTCCATGATCAATGACGTCTCCAGAGATACTGACGGATGTGCTGCTCCCACGTTACCATGTTCACTGAAGAGAGACCGTAGCTTTTCTTCCAGGGTCTTTATATCATCAATGCCAGGTGCTTTGGACTGAGCATCAGCATCAGCCTCCAGACAGTGAATATGAGGTTGATTGGGTAATGGAGCTGGTTGGGGCTGGCTGTGTATCAATGTTTGCTGTACTGCAGGCAAGTTAGTAACTGGCTGTGGTAAGACACCAGGTAGGGGAACCTGGGGCAAAACAGGTGTTGCACCTGGAATCTGTGATAGGACAGGTGTTGATGTAATTGCTGATGGGATGAGTAAGGGATGTATCACTGGCTGAGTGACTGAACCACATAAGCTTGTTGCTACAGAGGATGACAAAGGTGCAGAGATTGGTAGCGATAAGCCAGCTGCACTGGAGGGCTGCGATTTATCTGCGGACTGCCCACTCTCAGGCAGTGATTGTGGAGCACTTACAACTGTTGTTTCTGCCAGACTGGAGACAGAGCCACTACTGGTAAGCTGAGGAAGCTGCAAAGCCACATTCTGAGCCTGAGACAGGGCAACAGATGTCTGTGGTGCTGCCAAACTACTTACAATTTGAGGAGTAGATTGAGATGTCACAGCTGGTGCAACGACACCAAGACCAGTGACACCAGGAACCTGGGTGGCAGGCAGTGCCAAAGAAGCTGGTGTGCTAATGCTAGTTGCAATGTCTCCAGGTACTGGCTGAGCAGGCTGGGATGTGACAGTTAAGGAGAAAGAAGCAGGGGCGCTCACGCTGGAAGCCACACCACCAGACAGCTGCTGTCCGGATTGTGAGGCCAGAGGTGGAGAAACAGAGCTTGGCACGCTTGCACTTGGTGCAACTCCAACAGCTGCATTTTCTGAAGACAAAGTAACAGAACTTGGAAGAGAAACACCTGTGCTAGAAGGAACAGATATTGAAGGAGCAGCTACAGATGCAGGAGGTGCACCACTGCTTGCCATGGTAGAAAGTGCAGGTGGAAATGGTGGTATTGTTTGATTAAACACTGGAGGAGCTGTACTAGGTCCTTCTGTCATTTGACCATGTCCAATCTCAGAGAAAGCTTGTTGTAAGCTCAGTGATGATGCAGAGTGGGAGAGATTCATTCCAGGACCATGTAGTGGAGATGCAGCAACTGAAAGAACAGAAAAATATCAGTCCATCTTGGAAAATTCATTACAGTACTACCTCCTATTGATAGACTTAGATGAAGTTAACTTCTCAGCATAATTAAAAAAAAAAAAAAAAAAAAAAAAAAGGTAAATCCAGGCACACATTGAAAACAGGGAATTAAGGTTTCAAGAGTTTTGCAGACAGGCCATCAACATTTTTTTTCCTGGAAGAATTCTACACAGTATCACCCAGATTATCATCACTTCTTATCAGCACAATCACTTCCCTACTTTCACTTACTTAAGGGGTGCTTCAGAGCTTGTCAGTCTGGTAAACTAACTTCAGCTTTGAGTAACATTTCTCAGCAATCAGAATTTCAGATTTTAGATAACTCACCCACATCTGAAGTTTCTTTTTCTCCAGGAATAGGAGAGGTGAAAAAGCCCTGTTCTTTTAACCGACTTTCAGGGACAGGGCTGACAATAAACCGTCTTCCCGCAGAATGGACAACCTGGGTAAAGGAGCTAGGAAGAACCCCTAAGCAGAAAGAAGTAGGACATTTAGTGATACACAGCTGCAACAAAACACATAACCTGCAATATGGAATGTGAACTTCATCATATAAAATAAAAACCTGGCAGCACCCATCCGCTGAAATAGAAAAAGGTAACTGTTGGAAAAAAAAAAAATCACAAAAGACTTACCTATTCTTTGTGGCATGGAAGATGTAGGATCTGGCTGTTTGAACTCTAATTTCTGTAAAGTAAGATAAAATTTAAAGTTCTATTCTGAAACAGAAACCCACACGATAGTTGTTAAAACGCTAGCTTATTGAAATGTGGGCATTTAAGTTAAGCAGTGCCATGGACTCAAGCACCATTATCAAAGCAGTGGAATTCTGCCTAGGCAGATGTCAGCTATGGTGTTTTATAGATTGTCAGTTCAGTGACCGTCAGTGTAACAAATGGATCTAAGCATCTTTTTCTTAACAAACAGTCCAGCCCATTTCCTTAAATATCCCACAGATAAGTAAATGGATGATGGATGTTTTGGAGTAGTTTTTGGTAGAAATAAGGCAGAGATTCTGGAAATATCACCCCTTATGATTCCCGGCAACCAACTTGAAAACCTTTGTTTTCTAACTGATGCATCCAACCCTAGCGGCTCACTGAGTAGATGGCCTGTAGTCCAGTCTCTTGGGGCTTAGTGAATGACAAAGGATTAGGGATTTTAGTGTCCTTCCTCAACTTCAAACCCAAGAAGCCTCAGCATTTGAGACCGTCTGCCTAGTGCTCTATTAGATTCAGCAGCTTTAGAAGTGTCAGAACGTGACAAAAAGCAACGGCTTAAGTTATTTAGTTTTCCAAATGCATTTTTTGCTTTCATCCTGATCTGAAGCACAGGCTGTTAATTTTGTTTTTAACATATATTGATATTTCTCATGAAAGAAAGTTTCAGTTTCTTGCTAGCACTACACAAAAGCATACCACCCAAAACTGAAAATATGATTAGCTAAGGCCATTCGTCTTCTACATACCTGTGACCCTGGAATGAAGCCATCGTCTTTTGTCTGCATACTCTCCAAACCCTGATCACCTTCTGGCTCCACACTTACATCCTCACTCAGCATTTCATCTGCTTTCTCAATGATCTCTCGTACCTGTTCTACAAATGAGTCTCTCTCAGTTGCTAAAATAAACTCATTCTGCACCTGTAAAGAGAACAAAGCAGCAAGATTTTTACTTGTTACAAAGTATTTCAAAACCATGTACCGAATACCCAGTAACCATAATATAACTTGTGTTTGTCCTCCTTTCACTGCTCTTATGCATGAGATAAAGTTCACGACATCCTGGAGAAAAAAAAACATTTGTTTCTGATATTATCTCCAGCACTGAAATATTTGTCCTCCTTTGCTCTCTGCAATGGAACAACATTTGGTATCGCTGTCATCAGACTGATATTTCAGTCTTTCCCAGTGAAACTCAAGATTTGCAACTTCATTTTACTGTCATATTTAAAGAAAGATGTAAATGTTAAAAAAAAAAAAACCTAAAAATTTTATATTGCAAGATGAATTCTGTGCTACTCTATTTCCACGTCATACTGAACTTCTACTGTATGGAGGCTGTACATCACTAGCTTCCAGAAGGCTGGCTGCTGCAGTACATAAACACAAGCATTATGTTCACCAGCTGGTAAGAGAAAGTGTGTTCAAGCCTGTCTAGTTTCAATATACTGTATTGCTTTATAAAAATACATCCTGGTGTTTACACCGGAATAAATAAGCTTAAACAAATACACTCAGCATTTATACAACAGTTCTTAGCTTGTCAGCCTAACTCGGGAGAAAATTATGTCTCCTGATGAGCATAAAGTTCTAGATTAAGTTGTATAGTTTTGGTTCCATACTTTAAATGATTTGCTTGCACTCGGAAAGCACTGATCACTTATTTTGTTTGCACTTCTCATCAACTGTCTGTTCTTCTATCAAATATACTGTTTTATTCCTCCATAGGATCAATTTATATATGAGGAAATGTAAGCTCTGTATCTTCTCTGTATTTCTAGACACTTCATTTATTCGACATCTGTTAATACACGTACATAGCCAAGAACCAAATTCTTCCTCTTCTATGGGAAAGTCTTCTTGTGTTACTAATTTGGTTATTTCTGAAAAAGTATGAATCCAGCACACACCACCTATTATTCTGCTGTCTCTCCAAGCTGAAAGACAAATACTACCACGCAGGTGCCCAAGAAGTTGGGGAAAAGATACTGCTTTGTGTCACGACGCACTTCCAACTCACTCTCCACCCCACTTCAGCAACACCAAACGATCTCATTTTTGCTCAGATTGTACCAGCTCAGGAATATAATTTTAAATTAAAAAAAAGTATTGGGAGGTTCCATCCCACGCTTCACGGTACTCGCTTTTAAACATATCTATATATGACAAGTTCTTTTCTGTTTTCTGACCATAATCTGTTGAATGGAGAGGTTCCTTTGTTTGTTTTCCTTTGAGATGCACTGGCCAGTTTAGTCAAAAGCAGCACTCATTACTGACTTCCGGAAATCAGAAAGAAGTTCCCTCAAGAGGAACTCTTGCTGTTTCAGTTGAGAACAGCAGCAAAAACTCAATGCTTAAACAGAATTGTAAAGACTTAACGTTTTGGCCTTAAAAAAAGCAAACAATTTAAGCTGGTGCTTTCAGAAAGTTGTTTTTCCAAACTATAGATTGTGAAGAAACAAAAGCAGATATACTTGATGAAAAAAAAGAAATGTTAGGATAAAAAATTGACTCAAATGTTCTGTGTGAACTGAGTATGTAATATTAAGTGTCAATTTTATATAATACTCTGTGCAGACAGTATGTAAGCTGTGCTTACATACCAATTAAGTGAGCACAGAAAGAGAGGAGGCAGACCATGCCGCACAGAAGGAAGCAAGTGAGAAGATAAGACTGCTTATATTACTACTGTGTTTAAGACTGGATTCAATTTTCCATCTCTGAAATCCATCTTACCATAATTGAAGCTATTTCCTCAGGGTTGTCACCATCCAAATCAAATTTGAAAGTAACCATTTTCCGATTGTGTGTCTCTAGCTGGCATTCCACTACCCGGTCACCTTTATTTGAAACCTAAAGCAAAGAAAATAATAGTTCAAATTAAAAGCATAAAAATATAACGTTTGTACTTTAAAGCCCACAGAGAAGGACCAACAGTACTGCTCTAAGACAAACACATTCTCTTTTTCTAAACTAATAAACAGTACAGCAACATTTTCTGAGGATTTGCCAATTACTCATATGACCAAGCTTACCTTACCCTCACTTTTCTCTAGAGCTCCAAATACTCCCCTGTTCCTTTCTAGCTTATATGTCACTAGCTTAGCTTTACTAATAAGATTAAAGCAAACATTCAGAAATAGTACGTGGAATCACTAGAGGCCAAGCAAGCTACTTCTACCATCTGAAATGTTCTGAAAAGCTCTTAATTATGACTTTTGGAACACTAACACTAGAAGTAGAAGAAATACAGAGGACAGACCGAATGCTCAGAGTGGCAACAGTAGTAAACAGTCACTAAAATTAAAACAAAACAAACCCACTCACATTCAGAATTCTCAGTTTCGGCCTAGCAGTCTTCTCATGGCGAGACCGACTGCGGACAGACCTCCGCATATGACGCTTGGTAGTCCTCCCTTCATGCCTCCCACTAGAAGCTGGAACATTCTCATTGCCATCACTCATTCCTGAAGCAACATCAGAATGTGCACTAAAAATGAAAACAACTTTATATTAGTACTCATGCAGTCTATATCTGCAACAATATGGTTTACCCTACCGATACCATTCTCTTCAGGGCAGCAGTGGATACCTGTTAATCACAGAGTAGGGGAGAAGAATCCTGTTCAACGATAAAACACAGAACAATCCGAGTTGGAAGAGACCCATCAGGATCACTGAATCCTGGCTCCACAGAGCACCACACAAAATCCAAGCCCTCTGTCTGAGAGCACTGTCCAAATGCTCTTTGAACTCCAGCACTTGGGGCCCACTGCCCTGGGCAGCCTGTTCCATGCCCACCACTCTCTGGTAAAGAACCTTTTCCTAACACCCACCCTGCCCCTCCTCTGACAAAACTACATGCTGCTCCCTTGGGTCCTCTTGCTGTCACACAGAGCAGAGCTCAGTGCTGCCCCTCCGCTCCCTGTGAGGAGCTGCAGCCGCCATGAGGCCTCCTCTGAGTCTCTTCTTCTCCAGGCTGAACAAACCAAGGGACCTCAACTGTTCCTCATGTCTTCCCAGACCCGTCTCCATTTTCACAGCCCTCTTCTGGATGCTCTCACATAGTTTTATGTCCATTGCATGAAATTAAAATTCAGATTGGTGAGAAGAAAACCATGCTTACCTATCCATAGAGGAAGCCAAAGGAGTAGACTGAGCAGGCTGCGTTGATGGCAGAGACTCTGAAGGAGCAGTCTGTGAGGCTCCTTGAGTACCCTATGGATAGAAACCTACATCAAGAACTCTAAAGAACTCCATTCCTTTTGAAATCACCCATTGGTCTTCAATCATTCCACTCAAATCAGTTATAAAGCTAAAAGCACTACTTTTTTAGAACTTTGAACAGCTAGCTAGCATCTAGAGAGCTTTAATTTACAAGACTCAAGAGCAAACTGCAGTGAAGCAAATCATCATCCTGGGGAGGGGTGGGCAGAAAATCAGCCATCCTTTCTACTGATGCATGTTGCTACAATTCGCCATGCAGCCAGTCTTACTAACAGAATGTGCAAAAGGCAAGCCAATGCAGAACACGAAGGCAATTGAAATTCTCCCTAGCAACATCAGTGCTGCAGGGAATGGGCAAAATGAGAGAATCTCAAAGGCTATCAGTTGCGGTTTTTCATCGATATGGCAAAATATGCTACAGTACTAGCAAGAAGTGAAGTGTTAACAGGTTTTTTGCCTGTAAGAGGTACACTCACTTCCCAACAGAACAGCCAGTGGCAACAAGGTCCCCACATTGGCATGACATTCTGCTGTAAGAAAAAGGTTATTTGAAACATTAATTTCCATCTGAAGACAAGCACGGAAGGGATTAGTTCCCCACACACATTCACTGTTGTGTAATTCGAAGACTCTAAATGTATTGTTATATTCAACATAGTTACCTCCACAACTGCCTGCTGCGAGGAGGCTGATGAGGCCTGTTGTGCTAAACTCACTGTAGGCTGGGGCACTTGAACCTGTCCTCCTACATTGCCCATAGGAACTAAAACGCTCTGCTCCACATACGGCTGCACAACAGGAGCAATATAGCCTGGCTGAGTCATTACATCTGTGGGTAAGGGAGGGGACAGTATGGCAGAAGGAATGCTAACAGAAGCCACAGCAGAGGAAGGTGCAACACTTGAGTCGCCTGGGTACTGAGGCGGCAGCCGAGATGGGAAGCCCTGTAACAGAAATGAGGGAGTCAAGTTAGCGAATGCCAAAGCTGATTAGAAAACAAAACAAACTATATATATATATATGTATATCAGTTTCAGGGGCAACTTCTAACTGCTTTCCTTTCCCTTCTGTACTTATTCAAGCGCTTCCAAAGACCATCTTCCCACAGAATAGTTGTTGATTTAGAAGTCAAAGCTCAGCTTGCAAGTCACTATGCTTCAACAAGCAAATTCCCACTCAAATATTCACGCCTTAGGCAAAACAATTTTCACCTCCCAACTCTCCCCAGTTGCCTATTGGACTTAATATTTTAAGACCTGAGGCTTGAAATGAGTTTGAAGGATTTTTATGCTGAACTGCTCAGAACATATTATACATCTGTTGCTGATACTCAAGACGAGTGAGCACCTTGCGTTTCTCCTGTCCTCTCACCATGAACTAACCCAGGAACCAAGAAGCATGAATTCCTACACAGTTTCTATTCTGCGGCACTCTATATTATGTCAGTGTAGATATTTCTACGTGGACATTACTTTACTTTAGAAGAACAACTGTATGCCAAGTCACTATTTTTGTCACTACTCATATTGCCATTACAGTGATTGCACAAAGTAGCCAAAGTAGTCCTTGCCGATCAGTCTAGCATTTCATAACGTGCATCGGATACTTACTTCTTGTTCAAGATCCATGTCGCCTGACTTACTTCCAGAAAATCAAAGTCCACACCTCCCCACTTCCCTTCCCCAACTTAGAATGAAATACTGACATTGCTGAATATGCTGCCACAGATTATCTTTCCCGAACACAACCTGTATGCGTTTTTAAATCACAATGTTTTGGGACTTTTTTTTTTAATTTAATTCAAGTTGGCAGATCTCTTGGATATACAGCTATCCTCCTTTACACAGCAGCTGACCAAAGTCCTACACTATATTTGTCGTTTAAGACAAACTCCACTGCCAAATGTGAAAAAAAATCATAGGGTGACTGGAGGACACTTTTTCTCCTCCCTCCTTAAAAAGGACTTTTATCACAAAACAGAATTCATTTCCATGGCTTAGTGGCTCTCTTATGAGAAGCGAGTAGGCCCAGGCACACAGTTCTGAGCTGGTACCTTACAGGAAGAGGTGAGAGGCGGAGGGGAAGAGCTCTGCTGGCTTGCAACAATACCTGGTAAAGAGCATCTCCAGCAGGAAGTGAAGCATCAGCAGCTTGTCCGATGCTGACTGGCAATCCCATGGACTGGACAGCCGGCTGCAGGAGCTGCGGGAGAACCTGGCTGGGCAACTGAGCCACAGGCTGCATCAGCGTGGGAAGCTGGCTAGGGACAACGGTTGATCCTACAGGGACAGCGGTTGCCGCAGCAGATGTTGCCAGCGTGAGCAATGGCTGATTCATGCTGCCTGCCATTGAAATTGGCAGCGACTGGAAACCTGGCTGAGCCACTGACACATGAGGAGCTGCGACGGGCAACTGAGAGACTGAGAACTGGGGAACAATGGAAGTTGGCAAGGGTTGTCCCACGGGCAGAAAGTGAGAACCAATAGGGACTGATGGGGCAACTGAAGGTTGAGGGAGAGAAGGTGCTGCAACAGGTAATTGAGGTTCGCCTTGGATGATCGACACTGGTTGGGAAACAGGAAGCTGGGGAGGTAAAGAAAATAGAGATAGATTTTTCGGTTTTTAAAGCAGGGTTGCAGAAAGCAGAATTTTTATGCATTAGTCAAAGAAAGAATTATTCAAGTTATAGCACTCTGTTAAAGTGGGTGGGGAGCACAGTTGGCAGAGTGGCTGGGAAGTTGGCTGGAGTTCCAAAAGGTCCTCACTTCGCAATACTTCCCCTGAAGAACTTCACAAGCTCTTGAAATAGATCCCCACAGAGGGAAAAGAGCAATATTAGAATACCCTAAAGCACTGACTTGTACACAAACAGAATCCAATTCCCCTCAATTCTGTCCCCAGAGCCAAGCCTGCCTTCTTACAGGAAAGAAGTGCAAATGTTTCAGCAAGTCTGTCAGCTTTGGGTATGGGGACTAAAGAATGGAGAACAAAAAGCCACTGTGCCAGCATTCAGAGAATGGCAGGGTTTATGTCAATTAAAGCCAGCAAATGATGCAACTGGAGAGACAGTTAAGATGAACAAGCAACAAAACAATTTTAAAAACAAAAACAAGGCTCACATGTTCAAGATAGAGATATGAGCCAAAATGAAGTAGTACTCAGTAACAGAAGCTTCTTGATCAGGCAGTAAAGGAGAAGAGCTGA